>KB663610.1:31562482-31573006 GCA_000349025.1 Anopheles minimus
CGGTGCGTAGGGCACGAGGTTAAGGGTTCCAGTGAACAGTAGAACAAGCGTTCAGCAGAACGCTGGGCGCGGGAAAACAAATGCGCTTCTGTATGGAAAGCAGGTTGCTTAATCGTGTTGTATCTCACACACACTACGACACGACATTTTTGACAATTGTGTACGCGTACACAGGAGCTGCGGCATTTGTATAGCCAGCAATGCAGTCGAATGCAACACATGCCCGGGTTTGAGTTCAAATCTCGAATCAACCATGTCTACTGCAAACACGAGAATATAAAATGAACTACCAATAGAAGCAACAGGATAGCTACAGCAAACCAGGTATAATAGATGACGATTGTTGAACAAACAAAAACGGTTGTACAGTCGAATCCGAAGAAGCCATCAGCATTCAACATTACTTTCTGTAAAATAGGAATAGTTGCACGTTTGTGGCCACTCGGAGCAGATTTTGAATGAAGTTTAAGTTTTGTAGAAATTTTAGAATGGTATTCCGTCGCATTAAAGTTTTCGGGACGTAGATAAGAATTTATTTTTACAAAAACTATTTTTGTTCGATAGACCATGTGTGCCCTGTGAACAGTTTAGCACAGTTTAAGTATACCCGGTGAAAAAGTACACCGAATGTGCCACATGTCAACGAAGCGTTATTGTCAGTGAAGCGTTTGATTGGGCTGCAGCCAAGAATAACAATACGCGCACCGACTTTTTTTTGTATGTGCAAAGAAAGATTCCGGAACGAAAGGGGAGGAAATTGATTGTTTGCGTTGGCAGGCGAGGGCGGATACGAGGATAAATAGAACGCACCAAGCGCAAGCGAAGATTACACACCGAGCATAATACAGCAGGTTGCAGCGACAACAATCAGCTCCTGGGAGTGAGTAATGACGTAAATAATATGCTGGTAGCCTGACTTGGACGTAACGAACAATCGCGGAAACCGAAGTGCTTAGCGGAAGAGTAAAGATGAATCTGGTTGATTGTAACCCGTACGGCAATGGGTTGCTGTATGCAGGCTTTAATCAAGATCAGGGTAAGAGTGAACCGTGGAACAAGCGTGTGTTATGGATAGTGCTTAATGTCTATTTCTCCTCATCGACTACAGGTTGTTTCGCCTGTGCCACCGACAATGGCTTCCGTGTGTACAACAGTGATCCGCTGAAGGAGAAGGAGCGGCAGATTTTCCCCGACGGGGGTGTTGCCTTCGTAGAGATGCTGTTTCGCTGCAACTATCTGGCTCTCGTTGGGGGAGGATTGCGGCCACTCTATCCGCCGAACAAAGTGCTCGTATGGGACGATCTCAAGAAGGCACCCGCGATTTCGCTCGATTTTAACGCCCCCGTCAAGGGGGTCCGGCTCCGGCGGGATCGTATCGTAGTGGTGCTGGAAGGGATCATCAAAGTGTACGCTTTCACACAGACACCAACCCAGCTGCATGTGTTTGAAACGTCCAAAAACCCGCAGGGTCTGTGTGTGCTGTGTCCGAACAGCACCAAGTCGCTGCTCGCTTTTCCCGGTCGGCGTACCGGGCACGTGCAGATCGTCGATCTGGCCAACACGGAAAAGGCACCCCATGAGATTATTGCCCACGAAACGGCGATCAGCTGCATTGCGCTGAACTTGCAGGGCACCCGGCTAGCGACGGCGAGCGATCGGGGCACACTGATCCGCATATTTGACACCTCGAGCGGTGTAAAGGTGGCGGAGCTGCGGCGAGGCTCGAATCAGGCAAAAATCTACTGCATTAACTTCAATCATCAATCGACGTCCGTCGTGGTGTCGTCGGATCACGGCACCATCCATGTATTTAATCTGGAGGAACCGAGTAAGGGACGCGACGGGAGTTCGTCAGGCGGGGGAGGAGGCGTCGGTGGTTCCAGCTTGTTGACGCGCTACTTCACCAGCCAGTGGTCGTTCTGCAAATTTTCCATCCCGCAAGGCCCACCATGCATCTGCGCTTTTGGATCTGAAAACAATTCAGTAATTGGTAAGTGTTGTTTTGCGTCGCTTCGATGGTATTGTACACCTAATATTACCTTATCATTTGGTTCCGTTTCTAGTGATATGTGCGGATGGACATTATTACAAGTTTCTGTACAACAGCAAAGGCGAATGTTCGCGGGAAGTTTGCACACAGTTTCTTGAAATGTCCGACGATCAAACGTAAGAGTGGCAAAACCGAACGACGCTGCATACCAAGGAGTTTATAAAACATTGCACGGAGAAAGGGAATGCGCAAGGAACGGAAACTATATTATGTATTTAGGTACGGAAATGATTCTCTTGAAGAGCGAGCGGGGGAACCCCCTGGCTGGAAGGGTACCGATAGGAACAAAGTGAGAAGTGATTGATGCAAAGTAACAAATCTATTTCCTTCGGATGTATTTAATAGCGATGCATATGTACTACATGGAGGAAGCGTAACGCTAAGTAAATTAAATACATTTACACGTGTTTTGATTCGACCGAAAGCTGCATTCTCTACGCGATTCATTGTACGCTGCAAAACCGACGCATTTCGCTCATTTATTTTATCAGGTCCGGTGCATGACGTCATTGGTTATATTTAGATTGCTTCACGCTAGTGCAACTGTGTGGCGTGATATGCGCGACATGTGAAAATGGTAATGTTTATTTATCAGTACGAGAGTTGTTTAAATTCAGTTTGATTGCTGACCGACCGACCACACTATTTATTGGGGTGTTATTTTTATCGACCTCATCTGATAAACTTAATGCCGAAACGATTTGCTTTTCGTCTTTCGTGCCCAACATATTCTGTTGAAAATGTGCACTTAAGTTGTATTTCTCCGGTGTTTTTAAACAATGAAACAATTTCCAGATGATACAATAAGGTCAAATTGTATCCATTTTATTTATTTTCACCGTTTTCTATGCAACCATTTTAACTAAAAGCAAATAAAACAAAGAAACGATGGTCGTAACTAATGCTAACTACTTAAAATTCACTCCATAACTATTTTGGAAGAGACAAAATGTTGCTTTGGGCGTATTGATCATATTTTGATGTGATGTTCCAACTGCCGAATTGAATTGCAATTTGACATAACCTGCTGCACTGACGTCGTTCCCAACAAACATTTGCGACAGCAAAAGGGCATATTTTTTGCACCTGTTCAAAAGAGTTTTGAGTTTTTTTGAGTGCATTTATTCATTTACTATGGTGTTTTAACGTGTTTCTTATATTTCCCTCTAAAAGCAGCTTTTCCACTTTTGCTTTGTATTACCGAAGATGTGATTTTTTCGTTGGCGCTGCAGCCTGGGTCAATGGAAAAATGTGCTGATCCCTTTGGACATAAAACACTATGGGATTTGCAATATGGACAAAAGATAGGTGCAACTGACAGCTGAGAATGAAAAACACCATCATTCTCGTATTATGACTGGACGCGAGTGTGTCGAGTTCCGATCGCGAAAGTTGGTGAGCTTGTGCAAGTTGAGCCCAACAAAACAAACATCCACTATGTTGTGATATTTGTTTGTGCTGCTCGGTTGGACTTGGAATTAGTTAATTTGGAATTCGTTCACTTACCGCGTATTGCTTCGCTTTAAGGATAATTTTCGTGGCGTGTGAATTCGTTGTAAGATTTAAATCAAACCCAACGTGTATACCCCTGGCCTAGGTAGTGCTTCCCTCCAGGTAATTGGATTAGCTTGCCGAGTGGTGACCAAATGTTTCACACCTGTTTTTGGCCGATTCGTTTAGTGCAGTACGGGAAGGCAAACGCGGTGGAATAATCATTCACGATGCAACACGTATTAGCGGTGCAATAAAGTTCATCATCGAAGTTTGTGGAACCAGGAAGATGTAAAAGAATTTACCTACTCGTGGCAATTTTCTCGAGAATGAATGTTTCCGTACGAAAGGGTGGAAAAGTCCAGAAGAAACTACGGCCACCATTGTGGAATCTAGTCGCCGACGCTTTTCCATGTGCGATCGATGAATGATCGTTCGTTCGTTGGGGTGGAAGAGAAGATCCGTACCAGCACCTACCTTTGTCCGGCGTGTCGGGCTTGTCCAGGAACGTGCATGAATGTGCGTACATCACGAGCGTGTATGTGTGTGTATGTGTGAATGTAGGGAAAGCTTATGGAAGTGCGGAAGAATAACGGAGGAAGAGCGTGAGTGAAGGTGCATAAAGTAGCCAACCCACGGTGCGTCTGTACGGGAGCGCGAGTGAGCAAGGGGCAGCGTGTGCGCAACAAGGATAAAAAAGGGAAGCGAAAAGCAGCAGCAAAAGCAGGTTTCACCCCCAGGGCGGTTGAAGGGTGGTGTAGAAGAAGTTTTGACCTGGCCTCAGCGCCTGCTTAGATAGCTGTGTGTGCGTGTGCTGTTGGTTGGTGTTTCATCTTGCATACGGGGCGCGGTGAGTGTGTGTATGCGCGCTGGTCAAGAAGAAGCCCAGAAGAAAGAGTCGATCGGGTTTGTTTGCCTGTGCGCATCGAAGTCACCGTGGCCGTTCTTGATCGCCCTACGTAGGTGTGTTTGTGTGCGTGTTGAGCAGAAATAAAGCAAAAGTGGATCCGTGAACGAAAGAGCGGTTTCGGGGGGAGGTGGTCCCAGTTCCCACCCCGTTTTGGCGTGTGTGTCTTAGCATCGTTCTTGGCGGTGGGGAATTCGGTGGGTGCAGGTTTTATGCAGGTACGCGAAATTATATCGCAAAAGGGAGAAAACGCACCAACACAACGGCCCCCGGGGGGTTCAGTTGGTATATTATAGCCCACGCTTGCGTTTTTCGGTGCAGCGGCTGTTAAGTGGTGCCACTGCTTCAAGGGTTCCGGTGTCAAGGGTCGTGAGGGGTGTCGTCAGTTTCTACCCCCCGCCGACCCACTAAAACCATTGCCGGAAAGTGGACTGTGTGTGACGTGTGCAGCCACAGAAGCTAAAGCTGAAAGACGGAAACCGGAATAAGGCGGCGACGCGTCGAAGAAGGTGGAAGAACGCATCGATTGGACAGCGTTTGGCAGGGAAACTTTTGCTTCTCGTGCCAGCCAAACATACCAACAAGCGGAACGGACGCGTACGAAAGGGGAACAAGAATCACTTTGAATGAACGGCCCAGAGTATCGATGCCGCTGCCGTCGCCTTAGTGCCCAAAGCGTCGTCACCATTAGCAACGTCAAGCAGTGCAGCACAAAGCGAAACTGACAAGGAAAGGTGATAGTCCGGTCGCGAAATTAATCATCCGCTTCTGTCGCTCTTTTCTATACGGTGGTAAGAAGCGAAGATCAGCGCGAAAATGTTGCGCTTTCTTAGCCGACGCAAGGGGCGCAGTGCAGCCGCCGACACGGTCGACAGTCAGATCAAGTCCCAGCGCATCCCGACGAACAAGAATTTGGTTCCGTGCCGCGTGATACTGCTGGACAACACGGACCTTTCGGTGGATCTTACGGTAAGTGATCGTGTAGAAAAATGTACCATTTCGTGGGAAGAACCAGAGTCCCGCATACCATTTGGGTGGAGTAGCATAGCAAACAATTGTCTGGCCGTTGTCTACGGCACGGTAGTATTGTTGTCCTTCAGCTGTTCGCTTTGGGTACGGTCTGTTTTGGGCAAACACTATCGATAAGATAAGAAGGGGTGCAATTGTTGGCTGGTTTTGTTATGCAGCAGGTTTGTCATCGCAACGCCGGTCGTACGCTACACGGCAATGTCATTAGCAGCGGAAAAAGGTAGCGGAAGCAAAAGTAAAATATTTGTTTTTATTAATTCATTTTTGGCAACACACTCCCGGAAGCTAATGTTTTTGAAGGGTTGCGAGAGAAACACCCAACATTGGCTAGCTATCGATTACAGGCAGGAATGTGTCTAGATAAACTATTTCCGGGATTGAACTACAACCAGTGGTCGGCAAACTTCTTCGAGCAAAGAGGTTTTCTTCTTCTTCGTGACTTAATAATGACCTCTGTATGGTAATTCCGATCGTATATTGACTTACTAAACCACCTTATTGGATCTCGTGTCAGTCCTCACTGTGAGGGGGAATGGTCCCCGGATTAGATCCCCGGTCCTGCCGTGTTAAGATCGGCGCCCTATCATTTCCGCTGTCAGACCGTCCCATTACTCCCGGAACGGAGAGCATAGAGTATATCATATAAAAATACAAAAAGGAACCGAATGGGAAAGATCCAAAACGTTAAATTATTTATTTCAAATCTAAAGCAACCAAGTAAGAAGATCAAAGTGGATCTAAAAAGACTCATGTTTTAGAGAAAATGTATAACAATATACAGTAAATGTTCTAAAAATTTCATCAATGAGTAGTTTGGTCAAAATGTAGCTACAATTTGTGGTGGACATGTGACGATCATTTTTGAGTAGGCGTACTTTGCCGAACACTGGACTATAACGATTGTGAGTTTGGACATTTGATCGACTATTCACCTCAAAGCGATTAAATATCGTCAGGGTGTCGATAACAGCTGGATGATAAAGCTTGCAGGGTGGTCATCCAACCTGAAAAAACGGGAATCAGTCTTGAATTTAATTTTACTGAGATAATCCTGGGAAATACGGGAATTTCGTCAAAAAGCCACTATTTTATTATTATATCATATGCATTATTTATTCTTCAGATTCGCGCATATGCAAATGATATAATAAGTTGTAAATGTCCCCTGGCTGTATGCAATTTTCCACTATATGAAAGAAAAGTTCCAAAACGAGTTTGCAAGGTTCCAATCCAATTGCAACACTCCACCGAGAGATACAGTATTGACTATGAGAAATTGAAGTGAAGTGAACCTGGATAAGCTAGTAAAAACACGTGAAAACACCGAAAAAACCTGAACAAACCGGAGAAAACCCGGGAATATGAATTTCTGATTCGGGTGGTCACTCTGCAGCCTAATACAAGCAAAACAATTGATGTATTATATTGTTGATCGAAGAGAAGGATAAAGACTATTGACTAAAAATATCTATAAATTAATCACACAGTTATATTGTTGATCGTACATAAGTTTAGATTTTCGGGAATATTTGAAGTAACATTGAGCTTTTTTCTCTTTTAACATAATGTATTTTGGAGCTAATTATAAAACTTATTTGGCCTTTCTACAATGACTTGAAAGTGTGCATGTTTTGACATTTAAAAGAAGCTTCTATAGTCGGAGCATTCTTCAAATGAAAACAATGTACTGCGTGTATCCATTAATTACCGACATCCCTTAAATGTCGGTCAAGTGCCTGTGAGCATGTGTTCAAGACTGTGCAATTTAGGCCATACACGATCATTTTCCAGCCATGTTACCAATATGGGAATCATGCTTAGATTACCCGCACTGCCTGTTAGCGACTATGCATAAGTAGAAGCGTCCTGCCTGATTAAACATCCAAACAGTAAGTTTTACGAAATTGTTAACCTGAGGTGTTAGCAAGCATGTAAGAGGCGTTTGCACGCACGGTACCCAACATGCTTGCTAACGGAAGTTACATCGTACGAGCGGTGTGTTGATTAGCTTTATCCATGTTTTTTGCTTACTTTTATTCCTCTTTTCGGTTGGAATTAATACTAGCTTCACTTCCCTTGGCCGTGCATAATCAGAGGAGTTTCCACGCGAATCATCAGCTTGATCGAGGTTGGCACGACGGAAAGGGCGGTTAGCCCCATCGATGGATCATTAAGAGCGTCCTTTAAACCGTTTGTCGCCACGAGGCCATACCACTGAGCTAACCGTACCCATTAGCGCAGGGGGTTTGTGATAATATGCAACGCGTTGTTAACTCGTGCATTAAAGTACTTCACTCCAGGGGGAGATGGGGTGCTGGAGTGAGCGATGAAGAAACAACTGCAACCAGTAGCTATGCACTCGATTGGGTCGCGATGCATTTTATCATCAGGTGGGAAATTTCAAGGTCTGCGTCTCGGTGGGTGGTACGGTTCGATAAGCTCTGCCTGCCACACTCGCTCGCATGTGCGGGACAAAAGTCTGGATGCACGGCAACAAACTGTGACAATGAGTTACTGCATACAGCTGACCAAATAATTGTTTTTATTCCGCTTTCAATATTGCTTGGTATTGAAATGTGTTTTGCAAGTTACTCGGTAGCGCTAGAAATGGACCCACCCGTTTCCAACGAGAATCGAAAAGTTGCTGTCCCACTTTAACAGCCATCGGTACGAGTTTCTACCATTACGCATTCCTCAGCGATAGAAGAATTCTTTCCCGAACCGGCAAACGCTAGACAGATGACGTCGTTTGGTAGCGGGTTCGTCGCCATTGACGTTGAAGTCTTTTTCGGTTGTGTGTTCCGTCTGTGTCTGGTTAGCGAGCAAGCTACTGCCTCGGGCTTTTGATCCGGTGTTGGTGGCACTAGCACGCACGCACACAACGAAACGCACCAATGCTAAAGCTTTTACTGGTGAAGAAGAACGGTATATCATATGATTAGCATACCAAGGCATTAGATACACCAAGCACTGTGGTTTGTAAAGGGAAGCAAGGTCCCATGTCTGTTTTGTTTAGTTTGCTGCAAGATGCTGCTGCCTCAGAGAGGAATCTCTTTTGTTTATGTTTTTATTCTCTAGAGAATAGGTAAAACATTATTTAGAATAAATATAATTTTTGAGTTTATTTGCCGCATCAATTATTGATAACCTTAACGGTGACTTGAGTTACCAGCAGTTGGTAAAGAGATATATGTGGTCGGAACAATGCTTGAGCACAAACCGAGCGTGTCTTACTGATTATGACACGTTGATTTTTCAGTTTGCTCACGAATCTCTAACATGACGTTCAACAGGCGGCAGCAGAGTAGCAGCAGTGTCTGTTTAAACAGCTGTAAGCTCACACTCCACTTTTGTTCTTCTGCAAGCTTTCTTGTGAGATTCAGTTTCATCCACTCATAATTATACCTCCCAGCAAAACGCAATCCACCCATTTCCTTTCCCAGGCGGAGGTTGTGACATTCATCCCGTGCCCTACGTGTGACAACAACCCATCCGGGATCGCTCACCCAAAACAATCAAATCACACGGAAACCCCCGTTAGAAGCCCTTTTTCTAAGTCGCCCCTCGCCACTCTCGTGTTTGTGTAACAATAGCCCAGTGTCACACAGACAGGGCTCGGTTGATCGTGTTTGAATTTCCCGACACGTTAAAAATGCTGCCTACGAAATTTCCGACAGCGGATGACAGCAAAGAAGCGACGACGCGTGTCGCCATCCCTCCGGGCACACTGTCATTAAATGCAGGAACGCACGCAAAAGGGCCGCCGGGGACGTGCTTCTTCCGCGTGCATTTGGAACGCGGGCTGCGGATCAAAATTCGTATTTTCTCATCCGTGCCGGATTGGATACGGAGCAGGCTACAGCCGAAAACTACCCTGGACCACACTCCCAGCATTGATGGCACAACAATCGAACGTCTTACGTTGGAGTGAGTTAGGTTTTCCGCAGTGTTTATCCGCTCTTTCGTACTACTTCCAGCGCAGGGAATGAGAAAATGGTGGAAAACCTAGCTCCAAAGTTTGAATGAGAAGAGGCTTTCGAAGGGGGTTTTCAAGGAAGTAAGCGATCCGTCTTCACATAGGGACGCCACAGGCCTTCGGTGCGGGCAACGGCATCATCATCTTACCGAAACCAATCTTCTTCCCCAGGGCAAATTTCAGTTCATCTTCCGGCCAAAAACCTGCCGGTACTGTGGGCACAACACACCCCAGCATAAGGAGGGGAGGGCACACCCGCTCAGTACGTCGATGGTGAGAATAATAACAGTTTAATTGCCAGTGTTGTTGGTTTATTAAAATCACAAACCTCATTTTCTTCCCCCTTCTGGCTTTTCTATCCAGACACATTACGGACAATCTACCTGCGATCGTCTGTAGGTTTTGCCACTCGGGAAGAGATCTTCTTATATGTATTTTTTCTCCCTCCTTCTCTCGCCCAATGTGGTTTCATTTCCTACCTAGATCAGTTCCCTGCAGCATTTCCCATAAGGGCACAATCGCGATGGCTGGCGGGTGGTTTGTTTGTTTTGTGCTCCCTCCCATTAATGGTGAACCGTTTTGGTGGCTGCCTTTCCTTCCGAAGGCTTCATTTTGTGGCCATCGTTCGCATTCTTCTCAAGGTGACTTCTAGATTTTTTTTTCTTACCAAATTTCCATCTTGTGGAAGATAGAAAAAACAGATCTAGCGCTAAACGGTCGGCGGTGGGTTTTGATATGGCTCTGTTTTATGGTAGTAGTGCGATAAGAGCGAAAACTGGTACGTAAAGCTGTTGTTGCGCCTTGTTTCTGTGGGCATCTTTAGCGTTTGCTTTGTTGGGTAATGTTTGAACAGCTTAATCTCGTGTTCCATTTTCTACGTTTTTTACACTTGTTTTTATTGTAGCCAAAAGCTTCAAGCTTCAGGTAAGAAAAGCAAGATAACATGGAATAGTTATTGAAGTCAGTAGAATTGTGCGAATATGTTCGTTATCATGGACGTTAAACTAGGAGATGCGCAAAACTGATAACTATTTTCTAAAATGATTCCAATGAAGTGTCCATGTTCTCTGC
>KB663610.1:31577019-31594818 GCA_000349025.1 Anopheles minimus
AGAGTCTTTTGAGAGCACCGTAACTGTAGACGTTCTATAAAGTCTCAGCTTATGGGTGGAGGAGCACCCTAGCGTCTATCACAACACTGATGTTGTTGTCGATGCTGAGCAGATTGGAAGCTCACAAGCAAATTTTTACCATGTTAAGAACCCCAAAATGATATAACTACAATTAGGATTAGATTCACCTGAAAAAGGGTGATCCTCTCCTCTTACACCCAAGTTAGATTCAGTTGAATTTCGGTAGTTATCATTTAAGATCCGGAGATACTATGGTAGACCAGATCGGAATGTTACCAACATTGAGTTACAAAAAAGGACCTACAGTGATACAAGATGATAAGGCACACATTTGAAACCTGTTTAGCACATTGCTTCGGTAAAAAGCTTAACTCTCCTCTATCATAGTCAGTACAAATTCAAAAAACGGGATATATCTCAACAGTTTCAAATTTTTTTAGGTTCTTTTGACCGTATGCCTCCTCACAGCCACTTGGTTTGCGTAGTGGATGATCCGATGTGGATAAAACGTTGGGCTACATCTAAAGTAGGATCACCTCTCTATATGTGACCCCGTCGTAAGCCAGGTTTAGATAGTTTTGAGGGTTCACTTATTATTATCATAAATCTAAGAGTTATGGTTTATCAACACCGTTCAACTGGCTGATTTATTGCATATCTATAACATTTACGTCAGCGTGACCCCGTGTACGAAATGCATCCGGTCTGAAAACATAATCTTAGCGCTTGTTTACGAACAGAAGCGAACAAAACGGCGGGCGGTAGACGGCACCATCCGTGCGCTGCACGGTGTGCATTCGGGCGGATAATTCGTGCACGCTTTATTGTGTACACGAGAGTTGCAAAACATTTCTTCACTGCTGCATTCCCACCCATTGCTGCTTTTGGGGGGTGCGATTGTTCCAGTATTGAATTTTGTGAGATGTGAGACTTTTTTTTTCGTTTTACTGTGGAATTAATTTAGGCAACAGTTTACAGAAGATGACGCGTCTCATTCATGTTCCGATTGTCTATCGTGCCCGATGTGTCCGAGCACTAGATACGAAAGGTCGTCTTGCACGTTTGTTCGGGATGAACCCGGTTTGCACGCCGACCATCGTTGGTGGTGGAATAATTTCGGGGAGAAAAATATAAAATAATTTGTTGCGCACCGTGGGTTTGCTGTGGAAAGAAAGCAACACACAATCCAAACTGACCCCTGGTAATATCTGTGTGTGTGTGTGTGCAAAATGCCACTCCGCGTGTGGAATGCTTTCAAAAAACCCTGCGCAGATACGCGAGATGCTTTGCTGCAATCGGGAGCAGTATGAGATCTGGTTTGGTTCGCTACATGTTGATTATAATTTTTTCTATCTCTTCATCTCTCACGGTTTGTCCGCAAAGCAGTAGAAAGTGACTGCGGTGGGAGCTGCGTTTCGGGTCCGCGCACCTTCGGCGCATTGCTTTGGCACTAATGACGGTGGTGATGATTATTTTATTGCAACGCGTAACACTTTTCACAATTGGTGTTGCAGCCAGGGCACGATAAGAAGAACCGCGTACCACGTGTGATGAACAGCTCGATAAAATGGACCAGGGAAAAAATGAAATTAAATTGTTGAAATTTGGATGCGATTGAATTATTTGGTTTGCGATGCAGTCATCACTTCGGGGCGAGAGTTTTAGCACGCTTGTGTGCAAGGTATGAGCGGAATGATTCATTTGTGCGTAATAACCCTTGTGTCCACATTGTTTATGGCATGATGATTCCACACTTATTAGCATACGCATGTAAAAAAGTAAAATAAAATTGTATTTACGAGAATTGAATACTCATCTGCGATATGATTCACCTGTGGTAAAGTACCCAGGACGGTCGTTGTTGATCAGTCGATCATGCAAATGAATCTTGTGGTATATATTGAAAACGGTATTTTCCAAGTGTGTTTCATTTAACCATTTATTACATTTGGCTTACGGTTCAATTGAGAATCACTACGTACTGGTTTGTCCGGGGACCACTCGTTCGAGCGATTCCTTTTTTCCAAATGTCATCGGGGGACTGTGTCAGCTGGCTGGAAAACGAGTTTCGAAAGTGGTTTATCCAGATGAAAATGTAACTAGGTCTGGGGTTCTTTCACCTCTCGCATCAGCGGTACACGAGTCGGTTCACGATGGCATTAAAATAAAATTTTTTAATGGAAAATATTGTGCAAGCCCCACAGCTGGATTGGATGGGCAAGCAAACGCTTCGTAACCAATCAAGCTCGCAATTTTCATCATTTAAACGCTCCCAATAAAGTAATTAATAGTTGTAATTGTGATCGTCAGGTCAAAATCGTCTACAATCTGATTATTAGTTCGCAAACAATAATGAAAAAAAAACAGCGCAAATGAAACCGAAGCTGGTGAACTGATTTACGGCACTGTATTGTTTATTGTGCCTACGAATTGCCCGCCAGACATTTGCGCCTCTGAACCGGAATGACCGATGACGTTTAGCCGCTCTCAAAGCAAAGTTCGATCGCAATTTCGCATGTTGTGCGCGTGCTCCATTTGGTTGTGGGGTGTAGCTGCGTGTATCTGAGTCTACGGGTTCGTCTTGTAGTCGTCGGAGCTTTCGTGCTCGGGAAACTTTTCCACGAATAACCGATCGCACCCTCCAGTGGCGGGAGTTTGCGACGCGCACTGCAATAAGCGGCGCGATGGCAACGGGAGTGGAAACAAAGATCGGTTGGGGTTGGGGGCAGCCTGCAAAAAAAAAACTATAAAGCAGGGCAAAAGCGCTGTAGCACAAATCACATAACCCCTTTTATTTCGATGGCGGTGTGTGCAGCAGGGCCATTACTTGTTGGCGTGTACGGTGTAGCTACCATTAGCTTTGCGGAGGATTGCCATGAACAAACCAACACCGTTTTCTTTTCTTCATCTGTCTGCCCTGCCAGTTGGCAGATAGTGTGCACAGTTCCGCCACATGTTCTCGATGTTCCAGTGTGCTCTGGGTAGTCTGGGGTGAGCCAAAGACACCTTTTGGGATTCAACACGATTTGTGTCGCATGAATTGATAAGTAACCTTTATTTTGTGCAAACAACTAAGTGTATTTATGTTGACTGTAAACTCTTAGTGAAGACTTATAGTTAATTTATAGCAAACTTTTTTTAGTTTTAGCTGAATAGTTTTTATATTATATTTTTGTTTTGATCTTTTTTTTTGTTTAATTCCATTGATTTATGTTTGTCAAAATTGGATTCACAAAATCCTCGGGTTTTTTTTATTGCATTTCATTACCCAACATTTATTGCACGCGGGCGCAAAGTTTGTGACCAAACTTTGACGAAAGGATCGTAGATTGTTTCATCTGTGCCATTGCTCTATATACTCCCACTCTTTTTCACAGTTGACAGTGAAGGAATTGCAGACGGAGGAATGGGAATGATTTTCAATTGCTTCAATCGACGGTTCGCCTCGACGAGACGAACGATAGCATGGCGTTAGTTACATAAACAAAACCGCACAAACATTATCATTGTGGTGTTGACAGTAAAACTGTGTGTACGCCGCAATGCCTTCTTCTAGGATGTTTTGTTTGATTCTGCTTCGGTTTCGCTTTGATTTTTATCTGCGTTCCTCACATACTACGTAGAGCACCGTGCCTTACAGCGTTGCCATAAAATAAAACTTAATTTTGATTGCCGAACGCCGATAGAGGACGGTGGTTGTTGTTTCGCACGCGGAACGGTGAAACACGTTTGTAATTAGCACCGGTTTGTGTGGGGCCCAGACTTGTCCGTATAAATTTGGCATGATTATTCACTTACTCGTTCGTATGTTTAAATTTAATTGCAAACTGGTGATTTTTGACTTGTTTAGTGCAGGTTTACAAATTATGCAACTCTTTCTCTTTGGTAGAAAATATTGTTGTAGTGTGAAATTTTGCAATAAATAATAAACGCACAACACATTTACATTATGTCTTTTACATACACGAGGTACGTGTATATCTCAGTAATAGATCGAAATACGCAACAAACTGTGTTGTCTCAAATGAGCACGATTGGAGCTCTCCTTGTTTAGTCGTCTAGAGTTTAGAGCAGTGGTCGGCAAACTTCTTGAAGCAAAGAGCAAAAATGATATAATGATTATGAATAGAATGGAGTATGAAGGAGACATACAGTTAAAATTTACAGAATATACTATGTGATATTCGAAGGTATCCTGCAAATAAATAATTGACTTGCATATTTATAAATCTCCTAACTTGCAAAAGACCGTTTTGGAGGTTTGTAGCTCAACGGAACTAATAACGACACACATGTAAAACTCAGTATCAATCCGGAATACGCAACACACTAAGTCGATATAACTCGTGTTGTTTAGTCGTCTAGAACCTAGGCCAACTTCCTGAAACAAACAGCTAAGTATCACTTAAATATACATAGAATGAATTTTGAAAGCGACATACAGTAAAATTTCAAAGTATTTTGAATATTATATTCGAATATATCGTTGAAATTAATAATTTATTTGTGGTTTTACAATATTTTTAAATTTCATTTTGATAATGGTAAGCCAACGTCCTGTTTGTAACTCAACGTAACTAGTAATTATTTAAAAGTCATTCAAGTGCTTATAGTACAAGCTTAATCGAGAAACTAAGATCAAAATGAATTTGAAAGGATCGCATATTCTCATGGAAATATTTAAAAATTGTGCAGTATTTATTCTACTAACCTCCCATCACATCAATATTGTTCAAATGGAGATATAATTCGAGGCAAACTTTCAACAAGTGATCATGTGGTTCGCGATCCCTACTTTGCCCACCACTGATCTAGAGCGATTAATAAATAACGTACGTGCAAGTTATTATTTAACCAATGTTTTGGTACGGATTTTATTGCTCGCTGGAGATATGGCAGTCATACACTGAGTCGGTCATCGGTTGCATTGCTGCGCAGCGGCCAGACCCCGGCTGTTGGCCCCGAAAACCGATTACCTCAGCGTTATTTTTCGCTCACCATTCAATGCCACTGTACATAGACGACTTTATTGTTCGCCTACTGGTTAGCGCTATAAATACATATAGCGTGACGTCAGCATTAGGCGACGTTCGGCTTCGAAGGTGTACCGGCTTGGATTTCCGATACGGTGTCACGCGGTTTTACGATCATCCCTTCCATCGGCACCATATGACGGTGGTAGCCGATAGGATGAACCTGCATCGGTTTCTGATGGTCGTGTGCGTGAAACCGTCTGCACCGAGAAATGGCTGGAATGTGCTGGGCTGCCACGGGCGTACGAGAGAGAGAGGGAGCACAAAATAGAACTGTTTTACGCCCCCTTTTGTCACTGCGTAGCGTTTATTGATAACTGTGCCACGCGCAATGACTCATGACCGACTCGATCA
Organism: Anopheles minimus; assembly: GCA_000349025.1. Lineage (NCBI taxonomy): Eukaryota > Metazoa > Arthropoda > Insecta > Diptera > Culicidae > Anopheles > Anopheles minimus. The sequence goes on from KB663610.1 coordinate 31,582,428, forward strand.
CTGCGTACAAGAGAAACAGAAGCACATATTGAAGAGGTGAGGTGATCGTGTGTGACTGATGAGATATGCATTGTTTTGCGTGTTGCAGCAGGGGATCGATCAGGTGTGGAATGGAAGGTAGCTCAGTATATGTCGTCATTGACATTGACCATCGGTGAAAAGTCTGGAAAGTGATCTAAAGTGATCCAGTGGCTTTAATAGATCATCGTTAATTGCGTTATATTGACGTTGTTGCGTTCTGTTTTTATTACTTTTTCAACCTTAAAATAGTTCGCATTTTTCCATGCAGACTGTTGTGATGGAATCGTCACAACAAAATCTCTATTGCCCGTTCGCTAAACTGGAACAAACGAAAGCGTTGCTGGGTACCCGTTTTACCCTGCGGATTGTACGGCTCACTTTCGATGACCGGAAAAAAGAAGCCCTTGCTCTTCTGCGGCTGGTTTCACTCCGTCTTCGGAGTTGGTATAGAAAATGGAAGCGAACGCAAGCAGCAATCAGCCCCAATGAGCGTAATGCTCCTCCCGGCACCGATTAGCGTCCACGGGCAGGATGTGCAAAGGGAATCCGAATGCTTGGTTTTCCAGGCGTTCGTAATGCGTTTACAGGAAGAGTGCAATTACCTAGCAGCAAATGCAGCATTTTGTTAAGTTGTGCTGTACCGATCCATTAAGATTTGGGCTGGCCCAAGTACGATCTCCAGCGTACCGGGAGCTAACTCCGGTACATAACAACCAATCATTCCCAGTGTGTGCCATGTGTGTTGGTTGGGAAATTGGGCAGGTTCGGTTTAGAAACTATCGCTTTCGCACGGTTGCGACCTTCACTGTTTTTCCATTTACCTGCTTGTTTTACCGATCAGTGGGAAGTGTGGTGATACATTGTGCGAAGGGACAGACTATCCGGACGGGAGATGCATTTCTTAGACAACACCGTACGTGATCATTAGGCAGTACTATGGAGATATGCGATTAACCACATTGCAACACATACTTACGGAGCTTGAAGATTCTTTCTTTAGGTAACAGTATTTGAATAGATCGTGAAATGATGATTAATGATTTGTACGTTAACTGCATGTTTTCTACATAAGTTGTAGTTTTATCTGCGAGTGTTGGTTTGCGAATGCTATGTCGCAAGTAATCGAATTCTTTGGGCCGGATATGTCACATGATATGATAGAGAAGAAACCCTACCACGTACGTGGTGGTGACTTTGTTACGGACATCTTTTACTTTGTTGGCATTTTTTCTGTGCATACCTGCTGTGTACACACACACACACTCGTGTCCCTGGAGGGAAATGAGGGCAAACTACATCATAAGGTGAGGTTTGCCTTTTTTTCCCCATACCCATTCGTAAGGGCTTTGATTTGGACAACCGATACATGCTGTGCTTTTGTTGCATAAGGTAATTTGTTTGCTATATCTGGTACGTGCTTGTTGTACGTGCCGTGTGCCGATCGATACATTTTCCACTCCCGATGGCGATAATTTCGGTGTCGGAAGAAAGTTTTTCCGCGACGCGTTGGTGCGATCCACATTTCAGGGAGTAATTAAAATAATACGACCACTGGCAGGCGCAGAAGAAATCGGGACTTTTCACCAATGTGTAGCAGCCGCAGCCGCCGGGGTGTAATTTTGTATGATTTTGTACGGACAAACACAAGCCTTTTGGGGGAAAGTTTAATTGCACTTGCAACGTTTGTGTGTTTTTTTTTCTCTGTGATTCGTTCGCTCCGAAATCAACGGCTGCATGCGCCTAATGGAGCAAATGTGTTTCAGCACTCTTTAACTATGTTTTTGCTTTAATTGTACTTGCAGAAAAAGGCGATGGCCAGCGATCTGTACGAGCAGGTTTTCTATTCTCTCGATCTGATCGAGAAAGATTACTTCGGACTACAGTTTACCGATGCGAACAACGTGAAGCATTGGTTGGATCCGACCAAGGCGATCAAAAAGCAGGTGAAAAGTGAGTATACTCATCTGTCGGAATTCGGTGTAAGAGCTGTTTCTAATTTCGATTTTCTTTCCTGTTTCCAAATTGTTTCAGTTGGCCCGCCATACACATTACGCTTGAAGGTTAAATTCTACTCATCGGAACCGAACACCCTGCGCGAAGAGTTAACTCGCTATCAGTTTTTCCTGCAGCTGAAGCAAGATTTGCTCGACGGTCGATTGGAATGTCCCGATCCGCAGGCATCCGAGCTGGCCGCGTTGGCTTTACAGTGTACGTATTGAATGCATGTTTGGGGTCACGTTTAGGTGTATTAATTAACACAATCCTCGTACCGGTATCGTTTACAGCGGAACTGGGAGATTTCGAGGAGACCGTGCACTCAGCGGCCACCGTGTCCGAGTTTCGCTTTGTGCCGAATCAAACCGAGGAGCTGGAGATCATGATACTGGAGGAGTACAAGAAATGCCGCGGTCTAACGCCCGCCCAAGCGGAAACGAGTTTCCTCAACAAAGTCAAATGGTTGGATATGTACGGTGTCGATATGCATACCGTTTTGGTAGGTATCTCCTATTTGGGCGGACGCGATAGAATGAACGGTGCTAATTGTATAATATTTTTTTCCCATCGAAACAGGGTAAAGACGGTTGCGAGTATCATCTCGGTTTGACGCCGACCGGTATCCTCGTGTTCGAGGGTATACAGAAGATCGGGTTGTTCTTCTGGCCAAAAATCGGAAAGCTGGACTTCAAGAAGAAAAAGCTCACGCTGGTGGTCGTGGAAGATGACGACCATGGGCGGGAACAGGAGCACACGTTCGTGTTTCGGCTGCACAACGAGAAAGCCTGCAAGCATCTGTGGAAGTGTGCGGTCGAGCATCATGCGTTCTTCCGGTTACGGGCACCGGTGAAGGGTCCGTCCGCACGGCAGAACTTTTTTCGAATGGGCTCACGGTTCCGGTATTCGGGCAAGACGGAGTTTCAGACCACGCAGCAAAATCGTGCCCGGCGGACGGTGCAGTTTGAGAGGCGGCCATCGCAACGCTTCGCCCGCCGCCAGTCCCACGTGCTCCGGGAGCGCCAAAAGCAACAAGCACCGCCATCATCGTCCACCGCAGACCTGCTTCATCATCAGCAGCAGCACCCTGCCGCACATACGGTCAACATCGCCACCACCGCCAGCTGTTCATCGGCCGACGAGGGTCAACATTCCACTTCCGGCACATCGACTCCATCCGCGAACACGGTGATACACAACCACATGCCCGGGTCGGGTAGCAGCACCTCGGACATTGCCCTCGGCGGTGGGAACATGCTAGCAGCGGCGAACGGTGGCGCGGGCTTGCTTTCGGTTGGGCTGATGAACGGCAATCTGCCCTCGCTGAGTTCGAACAAATCCATCTCATCTAGCGAAGATGTGGCTTACGGTAGCAAAATCGGTTCCTTTGGTAAGGCGGGTCTGACGCACATGTCCGCCTGTAGATATGACACGGGCGAAACTGGAAAGCTACCCGTAGTGGAGCACGAAATGACCACCTTCGGACGGTTTGCCGGCGCCAACCATCATGGCGGATCGTTCGGCAAGGCATCGATAAGCTCCGGGTTTAGCATCCACACGACGGCATCCTCCGATCGGGATAGTCAAATCGATACGCTGTTAAAGACGATCGCCAAGGATCCATCGCCCTCGTTGCACGGAGTCGAGCTAAACGATGCTAGTAGCTTTAAGATCACCATCAACAAGACTTCCGAGCTAGAGACTAACAACGATACGCTGAAGAAGCTGGCCACGTCCCCGCACGCGGAAAAGCCGAACAATCAGATCAAACTGTCGAACAGTGCGGCGGCTGCTGCCGGCGGTGGCGTTCCATTGCCTCCCGGTCAGATAAAGTGCAATATTTTGAAAGGTACGTCACGGTGGGCCAAAACTCGTTTCATTCGAGGGATATGGCGGGGTACAATAGCGGTTTGCTTGTTTCCTTCCGCATTAAGCGCACAGCACACTACTAACTGCACTCGCTTACCCATTGCAGCACGCGTTGAGGAAGAATTGCATCCGAAGCTTACTAATCATCAACTATACGTGCCGAGCCAGCCACTACACGACGGTCCAGAGTCTCTGAATGCAGCCACATTCGTATCGGTGGTACGTATATAGTTTTACGCGAATGCGAGCTATGTGCAGCGTGTGTGCACTAACCTTGCCGAAAGCGCGGCCACAAATCATATATTTACTTGCACCACAAGACACACATATACAACACACATCTTTCAAAGCACAAACGCAATATGAAACAGGATCATTAATGTTAGTCCATTTCTTGCACCACAAATAATCATAAACTCGAACCGAAGATGTATCATTACACCGACATATCCACGCATCATACAGTTCGCCAGTCCGATTGTCTTCGGAGCACCTAAGTTTAAGCATAATTTAAATCGATTTAGTTTATGTTCATGATCTCATGCGTTGTCTGCATTGTTTGTTTCATTGTGATCTACATTTTGTCTTGCTAAAAGCGTTTAATTATCCTGTAATTGTGTCGCTGACGATGGTCGTACTGCTAACGTATCGTTTACAGCCTGACTGGATAAGAAATGGGTTAATGTGTTTTGTCTTAATTAGATTAATTTGTTTTGTAGATAAATAATTATTGGCGAGTTATGAAAATACTTTTACAAGCAGATGAATGCTAAGATATTGATTATTACAAAGACATTAAAAGACATTGTCCTTATTTCCTGTCCCTCAGGCTCATGCTCTCAGTTTCGTACGATATGCGCTATAATGTATGATAAGTGTGCTCGTGTTTGTAATGTTTAAAATAATTTGTCTTGTCCTACTTTTATTTTTTTGTTTTTCTTTTCTTCCATTTACCATAAATTCCCGTAATGCATAAAACCTTCCTAATACCCATACGTGGCGTTATGACCTTATTGTACAATGTGTTTTTATTTTGTGGTTTTATGTATTGCGTGCGTGTTTGCGTGTCCCATGTGTTCAAAACATTCAACTGTTTGCGTCCGGCTCTGTAATTGTATAAATGAATGATAAACTCCTGGTTAAACATTGTTTCCCAAATATTTTGCACCTAAAAACTTTGATGGCACTGCGATAATGGAACAGGGTGGCGACAAGCTAACATTAAATCTAACTGGTACGACGACTATACCTACGGGTGGTAGTAGCCACACTACTATCACAACCATGATTGCCTCGCCGAGCGCATCCACTCGTACGGCCACAACACCAACTGGCGGTGCCAGTAGCAGCTGCTTCCTACCGGGTCAACCGGTAACGACGGTTTCTCCATCGTCCGGTGGAGGAGCAGGCCAGATGAGCACGGTGGAATCGCCCACATTGCCGTTTACTAACGGTATTGCCGCTCTGCCGGCACCATCCCTCACGGCGGACACCGTGACGGTAACACACTTCTCCGAGCAGAAAGGTGGCGTGGTGGAGAAGATCAGTGTACCTTCCCATTCGCCAACATCGTCCCCTCTGGGCGGTTCCCTGGTTACGGTAGAAACGAACGGAACCGCACCAGCAGGTGCAGCTGGTGAATCGGAGATGGACAAAGTGCTGCTTGCCGCACTGCGAAACAATGCGAACAATCCGTTCCTGAACATGTCCAATCCTTCGTCTCCGGTGCACACGAAATCGACCAACCCGTTCCATAACCTTTCCGGCGCATCCTCTTCGCCTCCACCCGCTGCTGGGCAGGTAGAGGACGAGCAGAGTCCGCTGGCCGATACGACGTCCAACAGTGGCGGAGAACGTGTAAGCGAGTTTAAGAATAGCAATCCCTTCAAGATGGACGAACCTGAACTGTTGGTTGGCGAAACAAAAACTGCAACGAAAACCACTACACCGTACGGTGCATCGTCGAGCAATGGCGAAACACGCGCGGGACTATCGATCGCAACGGCTGCATCAACAACAAAACCGGCCGTAGAGCGAGATGTGATTGATAGTAATAGTGTGGCAACAACAGCCACGTCCACTGTCATATCCAGTGCAACAGCAAGTACTGCAACTTTAAAGGTTTGTGTTGAATTTTTGTGCTACAAGGTTGTACTATTGTAGAGAGAGGTTACTTTACTAATCACTACTAGGAAGCGGGCTGGAAAGAAAACCCGCAAGCAGAGGGGTAAGTAAATTGCTACTAACAACACTGGTGATGGTTAGATAGTGTAAATATTGCATTGTGTGAATTGTGGTGAATTACACACACCGAAATGTTTAAACGTTTGCACCGCTAAAGCACGGCCTGTATTATTGTTTGGAATGGTATTGGGAATAATATAGCAGCTCACTATCACTGCCAACAATTTCATTACCGCAACATTATGGAACATCATCATTTTTTAGTCAAAACTCGTAAAAGTAAGATAGCATTAAGGACAACAAAACAGTCGTCACTAAAACCGTTTTGATGTATTCCCATTTTTTGATTTGGCGCAGGATCGAATGAAGGAGAACATCAAACCATCGCCAGTGGACATCTCGCCCTGGTTAGTATCGTCCGATGTGGTTACTGGTCCGACCAAGCCCAAGGAGGCAACGATTATTCGAAAATCGGTCATTACAACGCAGTTGTAACGAATAATCTCTAGATGATGCAGCTCGCATTGGTACGATATTAATTTTAAGGCTCTTATTTTAGATGTGCATAGAAAAGGCAAACACCACACCATTCCTGTCATTGTGTATGTTTTAATCGATTACATGTTTGTACTGTATTTTCGCTTGTTCATCAGATGAAATGTACTTAAAATGAAGCGCGAACTGAGTGACTGATAAAAAAGGAATGGGTAAGAAATGGTGTATTTTATGACGATGTATTCGAGGAGCCGAGGAGTTAGAAGAAGGCAACAGTGCTTGTTGGAAATATGCAAAACACTTCTTGCGATGCTTTTCTGTATTGTGTTCTTGCGAGACCGAGGAAATAAAGGGACAACTGCATATTAGTATTACATGTGATCTCAGTACATTCCACTGTGGTGAATACAGTCCGATTCGTTGCAACATGGCTGAATTGCACTCGTTCCTCACCGCAAACGCTAGCTACTGAACAGTATGGAACTTTACAACGAATTTTAAACATTAAATAGTAAATAAGGATGCCTGTGAGTGGCACTACATTGTGCGACATCCATTCTTTCGTTAAGAAGCTCCTACAATCCGCAAGAATAGTGCTATGGAAAGATTATGAGTGCTTTTTTCTCCGGTGTCTTTTTTGTGTATGGCATCCAATTTTTTTCTTCTGTTGTACGATAAACTGCTACCGTGTGGGTATTCAACAAGTGACCTTATGCAATAAGCAATGATGGAGGACATATGAATTGGATGAGGCGGAGAGCACATTGTGCATGCATTTGAAATGTTTCAGTATATAATATGCCCCGGCTTATTTCGTGTATAAGTAGTAGCTGCAATTGAGTGAGTGAAGATGACGATGATAGACGGTTAGGGAGCAAACTCGGTTTGAAAGGATAATTAATCAAAACTGCATAGTAACTATGTGTGTGTGCCTCTGTTGTGTAAGCAGAATATAGCGGCTGCTGAACGCTGTCAAGTAGATGCATGATTTTAATACCTGAAGAAACTGTTCGATGGAGAGAATTTATTCGAGTTGTTGAATAAAAAAGCTGTATAAGTTATATGTGGTGGTGTTGTTTAGCAGACATGCAGGTGCCGTATGAGACTCCGACGATATCCGAAATGGGAGAAAAATGAAATCTGATAGCATAATTGATATTGTGTAATATGCATTGCAAGTGCATTGCATTGAAGTGTAATCGTGGAAATTGTGGAATGGATTTTAAACGATCGAAGTCAGGTGTACAGTCGACATACGACAGATTGTGGTTTGTGTATCGGATAACTATGTCGACATTGCCGGTTTGTTTGAACAGCGGTCGGTGAACATCGCAACTGCAGCTCGGAAAACATGTTTTCCAATTTTGTGTGTTTGAAAAATATCAATGATTATTAAATTATGCTAAAGAAAGCTTAAAGACTTTCCATAAATGTTTGGGAAGACTTCCCATAATTTATTAACAATTGTTAATACAAAAAGTATGTTCAAGTGACTCATTGAATTTCATTCCATCTTCAGATTGAAACAGTTAAAAACTAATTAGCTATCTGCTAAACTAAAATACTTACAATAACAACTTCAAACAACGTAATACATCCTGTGTAGGTTTGATTAGTCACTGTGCGTCTTTGAAGTTAAGAATAGCCATACGGTTTAACCATATACAATATCCAAAATTCCTTGTAGATATTTTATTGCAATGTGTGTTGTTATCTATAAAACCAAGGGGCTAATTATTCCTTCTTGAACTTCAGTACATTAAAAAAAATAGTCAAACATTTTAAAATAAATAATTGTTTAAGTCGCGGGAAAATTAAGTAATACCTAGATAGCATATAACGAAATTATCGTTGAATGTATTAAAGTAAGATTGGATTGGGAACGAATTGAACACTTCAAACTATTTTCTACAAAATTCTTACAGTAATACTTTTTGAACATCCCGACTCAAGCATATCCCACTACTTATTTCTTTATCTGAGAATCTTACCTAAATTTCGATAAGATAAGATAAATAGTCTATAGCACGGTGGATCGATCTGTACGAAAATTTATTAATGGGTATATCGTGTGAAGACCGACATTGCCAGCCATGAGCCAACTAGTCCAACTGCAACTTTAATGCTTGTATGTAATTATATGAGTTCGGAATACTTGAATCCCTTTGAATCCTTCGGAATGAAACTTGAAAACTTAATTAATTTTTCTCATTTGAGGAGTAGCGCCGACGCATGCGAATGCTACCGTAAAGCCTTAATAATAAATAACACGTTCCAATAGATAACTTCTCAGTATCAGTAAGCTTTGTAGAATTGCAAATATTCTTCAACAAAAACGTTTCGTTCGAAAAGCCATGGTCCAATTGATTGTAGCGCGAGGTAGCATTAAAACCAGGCAACGATTACAACCGGACGAATCGCACAAGGAACTATAGATAAATTGTCTGTTTGTTTTGCTATTTGCAAAGCTTAAAGAACGCACCACCACCTCGCAATGGCAATACTTGTAAAATGTGCAATTGACGTGATTTTGTGCGGAATTGCCGTGCGAAAGAAAAAAACATTGATAACGATAAAATACCGTGGAGGAAATGAACGGCGAGCTTATCATTACTGGTGACGCTCGTAAATGGGATTGCATAATAGCGGGAAGCCTAAAACACCCGTCACTCGTCAAATGAGGGTTACCAAAACTACGTCAGCATGATTGGTGCTATTAATTCGATCAATTATTCTAATTCATACTGCTTTATGTGTTTGGTGCACCGAATGTTGATGTAATGTCGAGAACAAACCGACAGCTGATAAAATTTGAATGATGTAATCTTTTCTCTTGTATCGACTATAAAAGACAAACTTTAACTGGATTAACAACAAAGGAAAAATATCCCTTCGGTCGTATAGAACAGGCTAATGCCTTCCAGCATAAAATGTTAAATATATTTGCCTGCTTCAAATTGCCTCCTTATATGGTCACGCTGCGTTCCATAGGTAACGGTTTTAGCCGGGCCCGGCGTTTTGTGAAATCACAATCCGTCATCGGGTGGGACATTTTATGATGCTCCCGGGGAGTAGCGCGTTGCTTCACGATCCAGATAAGACACAGCCGACGACGGTCGGCAATCGAACCGTGGTGATTAGGCCCCGTAGTACGTCGCCAATCACCTGATACAGACGTCGGCAATGTCGAACGGCGGGAAAATTTTAACCGTTTGTGCTAAGGGAACAGAAAATAAGGGTTAATATTCATACGGTTCCTGCGCACGCCGCAATACCGTTGTTTACAAACAATTCCCTGCTTGCCTATTCATCGGGAGCGTCGCCCTTGAATCATCGTTTCAAATCCACGGTAAAACCGGAAGCATGAAACAGTTTTCCGGAACGGGGTTTCTGCCTTTTTTACCGGGTTCATATTTGTTCGAATTCGTCAAAGCGGAAGATAAAAGATAAGATTTACCGAGAAAAGAGCATGGCCTATGGGGGCCGTGTTTGCTTATCGGTTTCCGTACTCAAGATACGGGGAAGCGTTGGGAAAACATGCCGTGCCGCACCAAATCACCAAATATGGACGTGCCTGCGTTTGTCGGTATTGCCGATTCATTCACGAGGAATTCCATGGCGCCTCGAAGAATCCCCGGGGGTCGACTCGCGGTTGGACGGACGGTGGAGAATCTATTTTCAAACCCGAAACAGGTCGACCACTTTTCCGACGGATGAGTTTGGAGTCGAGCTGGGGGAAGAATTTTATTTCATCTCGCTTTCCACTGTGGTGTGTATCGTTGCGGACGAGTGTGAGGGTAGTGGCGTTGTTTGCAACAGGTGCGAGTCAAAAAAAAATACATACACCCTACGACCGAAACTCGTGGCCCTCCTCTACCTATTATGGCAACAGCAGTGGTTGATGTTGTGTTCCACACACTCCGCCACTAGAACGCGTGCCGTTGATGGTTTTGACGGGCCATCGCGAAAATAGAAATGCTTTTCAACGCCAAAAGAGAGAGAGAGAGATGGAGACGCATAACTTCCTAGCGATCATACTGCGATCATGAATGGATTATTGGTTGAAGAAGCAGATGAGTTTGATGGACATCCAATGAGTCTGATGATTGCGGGTGACATGACACCGTACAACGCAGAGGTGTTGATAATTTTGGCCGAGGATAATTACGAATGATTCGCGCCAATTCGCAGATTATCGTCAGTGTAGTTAAGGGGGGCCTGTAAAAATTTTCCTCGTGAATCCAGCGGCACGAAGTAATATGCATCGCTTCTAAGCACACGCTCGCCATCCGTTCGTGTGCCTTGGGACTCTGTTTTCCTGCCCATTTATGGAAAGAGTCCATGCCTCACAGTACGAATGCTTGTTTACAGCTTCTTCGCTGCTCGGCTCGGTTTCCATTCAGGACTGCAGCAAGCAATTGTACGCTGCCCGTGTGTTGGTGTCCACCCACGAGGGGGCGAAATTCCAAACGAATTTTACGAAACTCGGACCAGACCGCGTGTGTGCTGTGCGTTGTGCACCGGCCGTCGGTACCGTTGCCTTTCCCGTGCTTCGATGACTGTTTCCGTTGGAAACAGTATTGCGATTAGACAATATACCATGACGGTACGAAACTGCTATCATATCACACCGATCACAGTAAGCTGGAGCGCCGTATGGAATGATAAAAACGGGCACCAACACCTATGCAATGCACGTGAAGCATTGGGTGCTAAGTATCGCAGTTCGATAAGGGATGTTGCCCGTAGCAATCGCTATAAATGCTACATGCTACTCGACATTTCGATCATAGTACTCTTTGGAACGGTGTTTTACTGGGACGTGCACTAGCAGCACATATTTCGATCCGGACAGTGAACGTGTACAGTTGTGAGCGAAGATGTGTGACGAAGAGATTGCCGCGCTGGTCGTAGACAATGGATCCGGTATGTGCAAGGCCGGATTTGCTGGGGATGATGCACCACGTGCCGTGTTCCCGTCGATTGTCGGTCGTCCCCGGCATCAGGGTGTGATGGTCGGTATGGGACAGAAGGACTCGTACGTCGGTGATGAGGCCCAGAGCAAGCGTGGTATCCTGACGCTGAAGTACCCGATTGAACACGGCATTGTTTCGAACTGGGATGATATGGAGAAGATCTGGCATCACACGTTCTACAATGAGCTGCGCGTAGCACCGGAAGAACACCCAGTCCTGCTGACGGAAGCGCCCCACAATCCGAAAGCCAACCGTGAGAAGATGACCCAGATCATGTTCGAAACGTTCAACACCCCGGCAATGTACGTGGCCATCCAGGCTGTGCTGTCGCTGTACGCTTCTGGACGTACCACCGGTATTGTGATGGATTCTGGTGACGGTGTGTCCCATACCGTGCCAATCTACGAAGGTTATGCACTGCCGCACGCCATCCTGCGTCTGGATCTGGCCGGTCGCGATTTGACCGATTACCTCATGAAGATCCTGATGGAGCGTGGCTACACACTAACGACCACCGCCGAGCGAGAAATTGTGCGCGATGTTAAGGAGAAGCTGTGCTACGTAGCGCTGGACTTCCCGCAGGAGATGGATACGGCGGCCACTTCCAGCTCGTTGGAGAAATCGTACGAAATGCCGGACGGACAGATTATCACCATCGGCAATGAGCGCTTCCGGTGCCCGGAGGTTCTATTCCAGCCATCCTTCATCGGCATGGAATCGACCGGCATTCACGAGGCGGTGTTCAACTCGATCATGAAGTGCGATGTGGACATCCGTAAGGATCTGTACGCCAACATTGTGCTGTCCGGTGGATCGACCATGTTTGCCGGCATTGCCGATCGTATGCATCGTGA
>KB663610.1:31606448-31626230 GCA_000349025.1 Anopheles minimus
CCAGTGCTGCTAACGGAAGCTCCACTGAACCCGAAGGCTAACCGTGAGAAGATGACCCAGATCATGTTTGAAACATTCAACTCGCCTGCTATGTACGTGGCCATCCAGGCTGTACTCTCGCTGTACGCCTCTGGTCGTACCACCGGTATTGTGTTGGACTCTGGTGACGGTGTGTCCCATACCGTGCCAATCTACGAAGGTTATGCCCTACCGCACGCCATCCTGCGTCTGGATCTGGCCGGTCGTGATCTGACCGACTATCTGATGAAGATCCTCACCGAGCGTGGCTACTCGTTCACGACCACCGCCGAGCGGGAAATTGTTCGTGACATCAAGGAGAAGCTGTGCTATGTTGCGCTGGACTTTGAGCAGGAGATGGCTACTGCTGCTGCATCTACCGCCCTGGAGAAGTCGTACGAATTGCCCGACGGACAGGTCATCACCATCGGTAACGAGCGCTTCCGTTGTCCCGAGTCGCTGTTCCAGCCTTCCTTCCTGGGTATGGAATCGTGCGGTATCCACGAGACCGTGTACAACTCGATCATGAAGTGCGATGTGGACATCCGTAAGGATCTGTACGCCAACATCGTTATGTCCGGCGGTACCACCATGTACCCGGGTATTGCCGATCGCATGCAGAAGGAAATCACCGCCCTGGCTCCGTCCACCATCAAGATTAAGATCATTGCCCCGCCGGAGCGCAAGTACTCGGTGTGGATCGGTGGTTCCATCCTGGCGTCGCTTTCCACCTTCCAGCAGATGTGGATCTCCAAGCAGGAATACGACGAATCCGGCCCAGGAATCGTCCACCGCAAGTGTTTCTAAGTCGGAAGCTCTGCAAGGAGGATGAGTTAGAGGCAAACGAATACACAGCGCTACACCAAATACCATCCAGGCTGTCTGCCGGAGGACCAAACGGTAGACACGCCGGTTCAGCTTTAATAAGCAACCAATGTTGCTCGGGCAGGGTTCGTTTACCACCCTACCCAAGTTTGAAACCCTGTGCCACATTTTTGACCAGTACCATCTTCCTGAATCTCACCTTATTCGGACGTAACCTTGTGACCCTTAGTGTGACCCTTTCCATGACCATCACCCCGCTCGGAACACACATGGACATGGAGATATTTCCTCTACTCAAAATTTGGTTAAGCATTATTTGTGTCTTTTTTTTGTTGTTGTACGAGGTTTTGTTCATACGGAACGTACTGACGTATCATGGAACAGTACGAAGACTGCCGCTTCCACGTGAAACCATCGTGTATCGTGAGCGTATGCCAGACACGGTATTATCTGTTCATTTAACTCGCCTGTTAACTATTAGTAATCGTGCTCGAAAAAAGGGATAAATTATACTGTTATGTTAACTTATTACATTTACGACGGAAGCAAAGCTATACAAATAAATTATTAAGCGAATGTTTAAGGATCTGGAGAAACTGTGGTATGTTTAATATTTTGAAAAAAAAAACTGAAACAGATGCAGTTATGCATTTTGATGAATGACTCTATCGCTTGACTGTTGCGAAACACTAGCTTCGAATTCTTCTTCCGATACAAAAATAGCATTACGAAATGCGTTTGCGCCGTTCGTTTGTGCTGTGATCCAGAAGAGAACAGCATCCAAACCCTTGTGACCATCTATAGTAGCGCTACGAACTCGATGACCTCCGCAGCTATGAAGATCGTGCTGCAGCTGCTCACTAACCACTCCAGAGAGGATGAGCAGTTTGGTTGGTTAGATTTACAATTTCTCACCCTGTCTGAATCAGTTCGCTTGCCAACCCGCAATAACTTTATTGTGCGAGCCTAATGGTGATGAAACGAACGCCATAAATCTGCTGTTGTTTTGGATCCCGGAGTGGTTGCGGATTGTAACCTGCCGACGTTTCATTTTTCGTTGTTTTCACCAATAATAATTTTACGACGGCCGCTGGGGAAAGAGTGTCCGCTGATTAGCTGCTGTTCGGGAATGGAAATCGGGGGCAAACATTTATCACCATTGTTTATTAGTACAAACCATCGGTTGGGGAGGGCGCTGGTGGGAAATCTGCAACTTATCAAAGATCGCAAAAAGTGATCCGTAACAAAAGCACCATTAACGATCAGCTTTCGAATGGTTTTGGCGAATGTTTTACGGTTTGACAGCAAGGATCATGGCTTGCGCCCTCCCCCAGAACGGGATTGGTTTAACGGGCCAACTTGTCCTCCACTAGTTCACTGTAACCAGGCTACTTTGTTTCAAGGACTGAGCAAGGGGGAAAAAAGTACCGAAGGAAATAACAGTGTAAACCGCTTTTCTGAAACAGCAGCGACCCGACAAAGCGGCCGGTTCGGTGGAGACAATGTAAAGGACTGGTCACGTCGCACCGCACTCCAGAATGCCTTCGGATTGATTTGTGGACAATTATTCTATCTCTCCCTTCTTCTTATGCAACCTGATGGCAACGCTACTTGGGGGCCAGTTCTTTCGATTAAGTTCTAAACCTTTCAATGAAGTACCGGTCGGGACAACGGGTTGGTTCGTGATCAAGGTTAAGCGATGGTGCAGAAATGCCACCTTGTTCTGGGCGCTGGCATCTATCCTTACGGCTTGCAACAAAGCAACAAACGGGCGTGTGCCTTTCGAGCAGCAGTGATGGATGGATTACGTGTCCGGAAGCGTATTGATCGGCTTTGATCGATTTGAAGACATTGAGATCTCCTTAGCACAATGGGATTGATTAAAAAATATGTATATTTTATTTATTACTCCACGGTGGCAGAACTGATCGGTTGCTATGTTTAAAGAATGGTCCGTATATGAAGTTTGAAAACTGTTCGCTATTTAGAGTAGGGACGGTTAATTGCATTAGCGCGCCCCTTTACATGATTGCGGCCCGGTGGCACAATAAAGGAATGGCACTGAAGCGGGAGTGCACCTTGTGGCGTTCCAGGGAATGTTTTTCGGAGCGTTTTATTGCGAGCGGGAGGCATTATTTTATAACACTATCAATGTGTGTAACACGGTTAATTGCGGTCAAAAGTTTACGGTCTGGTTTGTAATTTGGATGTTTGGTGATGTTTTTTTTTTTCAGCTACTATAAACACGGGCCACTGTGCCATGGGTTAAGTGTGCTAGTGGACTAATTTTTGAAACGCTATTATATTAAACGAGCACGATGTGCCGATGCTGTGTTAAAACTGTTGAAAAACAATAAGAGTAGTTTTTTTTTGTGGTGTGAGTGTGCAAAGGAATATGTTGTTACATTTCTCGGGAAATTTTAACAAAAGTTCCCCTTGAAAGATACAGTAGAAGGTTGGTTTAAAAGGAATCAATTAATGGAGAGTGACTGAGAGACGAAACAAGAGTCACGTGTCACAAAAGCAATTGCGTAAAATGGTTTTGTTTGCCCTTTGGGAAACTATTACTTGTGCTTTTGTTTGGACTGGACAAATAATTGATCATTATGAGTCAAACACTTTATTTGTATTTGAACTGCTATTAACTAAGTTATCAAATGACCTGTAGCGGATTAATCGCTTTGGAGGATCGCCCTAAATGTAATAAAAGATAGTAAATAAAACATTAGTAGGTGCACCTTTCACATTGACATCGACTCTGATCATCGATCTTCGGGGTCCCTGGAACATACTTTGCTATCTCATGTTCTGAACTGGTTGTAAAGACTTATCCGCTTGATCATAGCTTGATCCGCCACTGACCATTTGGTTGGCTATACTTTCCCGGGGGTTCTAGACAATCACATGCCCCGTTTATTGGCATTGAAAATATCAAAGCAGATCTTCTCCATTTTAATTTATTTTTATTTGATATTTTCCATTTGAGGATTAAACAAGGACATTGGGAAATTTCGGCTTCGGTTATTGTTTAATTGTCCCTTGCACATCCTAATGCTTTTAAGAATAATGTTTTAAGAAAACATTTTACACACATTCCCATAGTGATAATTATCTTAGAGCGATAATGTCTGGTGGGTTGGAGATGTCATGCGAACGACACCAGACTATCCAGACCAAAAAAGTCTTCTTACACCACCCATATGGTGTGATGGCGACAACGGCACTCGTTCGTGAGCGGTTTGGAACTCTTAGCCGAACGATCCTAAGAAATGTTTCGAACTGCGTCGTTGGGTACCACTGCAATTTACAGTTTTACAAGATGGAAGTTGTGTGGCCGAATCTTTGTCGCTGTATCCATATATTCTTCAGATAAGATATTTTTTAAAATTAATGACCGATTGAACAAAGCTACTTGACCTCGTAATGATTGTTGCAAATTAAGTCATAACACTACCAGATTTATGATAAAATAGCAAAACTATACAAAACATAATAGCCAATTACGATAAATACATCTATGAAAGAGCGATTATGAAGCAGCCATCAAAAGTGGATTACAAATAGTAGAATAAAACGTAGCATATTTAACCTAAATTAAGCATTCCGAAACAACGTCGAATACTGGATGTTAATACAATCTGGCAGCTGGCAGCTGGAAACTGGAGCTGTCATGAATAGAAGTAGCTGCAGCAGCAAAAAAAAAAAAAAAATATGGTGCCATTTTTCCACCGCATTCGAAGCTAATACCAAATATTATCGAGCTTCAATGTTAAATTGTTAGCACAAAAAAAGCCAAATGATTCAAATGAAGGATTAAATTTCACGTTCACTTTCCATTAGATAACGATCGCGATGTGTGTAGTTTTTCCCCTTTCGTTGTTGCGGTTTACATTTCATGCAACGGGTAAGTTGCATGTCGTGGCTGTGGCCAACGAGGGAACGGACAGACAAGGGGGAAAAAAATCATTGAGACAATTGCGTGGCCACATTTCAAACACAGAGGGAGTGCTAAATGAAACGGCATTAAACGAGGTTAAAGTCACACTTAATGAAGGGTAGGACACTCGGTAAGGTGGCAAGAACGTGTAATGTGAGCAAAAATGTTCTTCTGGGGGGTTTGAGTAGCAGCAAGGAATTTGTCTATTTCTTGTACAAAATAGTGCAAGTACTGTAAATAATCCTTCCTAAAGGGAAAAGGTTTGCCCTTACATCTGCTGTAATCCATCGGTAATAGTATTTAATTCGTCATTGTTTGCTGGTTTAAGATACAAAAACTCCACTTGTGTGTGCTCCACTTCTAGTGGGAAGGCTTTTAATCAAAGTGACAAACTGGTTTACGGAGCCACATACGGTAAAATCGACGGTGCAGCTAACTATCTTTAATTGGCTTATGTTCATTGCGCACATGTTTCTTGTTTTATTTTTGGGCCGTACGACCTTGGAATACGGAACCTGATCCTGCTGGGTGTGCATTTTGGGAAGGTTTTTATTTCGTACGAGAGAGAGAGAGCGGTCCCGACACTAAACGCGACCACCAGTCACCACCGGTGAGGGTGAAGTAATGTGACACCTGAAAGAATTCTATCCCGAAAGCACAATACAAAGACAAATCGTTTGATCGTTTGATGAAAAGTTAATGTCGTGTTTGGATTTATCGATGAGCAGCGAAACATCATTGTTTCGTCCCATCATCATAATGATCCGGTGGACCACATTAGGCCCGATTGTAATCGGCGTGCCGTTATGATAAATCAATAACGATAATTGGTCCCGCACCGTGCATCCTGCCGGTTTCGGTCCATCAATTATTCACACCATAATAGCGAGGGGAGATGGCTTTGTTTTGGGCGTTCCGTGCAGTATAAATACGACTCGGGTTATTCCGGCAAGTGGCGACCTTTGGCGGGTCGCATCCATCCAGCACGGTATCTACCGGTTCAGTCACGGAATGCACCGAACGGTGAGTGTTTGTGTGGCGTTAGTGTTGCTGGTGATGACGGTAAGGCGAACCAACGGCGACATTCCGGTAGACGAGACCGAACACGAACAGCTGCTTGCGGTCGTTCCCTGCATTAGGCGGCTTTGCGAGAAGTACTTTCGCTCGGAACGGGCCATGAAGGGTTCGCTGGCGATCATCAACATCAAACCGGATGCGTCCACTTTCCAGCAGCACATTCTACGCTCGTTCAACGAAGACCCCCGGCACGAGCTGGGCGTGATGGTAAAGGACGCCAGCCGACCGCACTGGAACGCATCGCACGTGACGGAGAAGGCGAAGAACTATCTGATGCTGATAGCGGACTCGTCCGCACTGGCTGCCCCGATACGGCAACTGCGCCGTCTGCCGACGTGGAACCCGCTCGCCCAGGTCGTGGTACTGTTCACCACCGAGCTGACACCGCTCGTGTTCGAGATCGAGGTGCGCAACGTGCTGCAGGAGCTGTTCGACAACTCGGTGCTGAACGTGAACGTGATGGTGCAGCGGTACAACACGTCCGTGCTGGAGGTGTGGACCTGGTTCCCGTACGAGAGCGGTGGCTGTGCGGACAACATCGACCGGTTGCGGCTGGTGGACGAGTGCGAGTACATCTTTCAGGCGGCCGACCCGGAACGCAACGTGCGTGCGGCGTGGGTGTTCCGCGAGCGCCACTACTTCTCCGACTACGGGCCGAAGATACCGAAGTACTACAACTACTGCCCGCTCAAGGTGTCGACCAGCATCTGGGAACCGTTCGTCGTGGGCAATGCGAGCCACATCGAGAAGGGTTTGGAGGTGCTGATGCTCGACGCGATTACCGCCCGGATGCGGCTGGTACCGGTATTTAGCGTAATCGAATCGGCACTTACCACGGCCCGCATTACCGCCGACAACCAGACGGGTTTGTACGCGGATGTGTTGCAGCGCCGGACCGATCTGATGGTTGGCGGGCTGCACGAGAACCCGATCAGTCGCAAGCTGCTGTCGGCCACCATCCCGTACTACCAGGACGATCTGACGTGGTGTGTACCGACGGCACGGCACGCACCCAAATGGCTGAACGTGTTCATCATCTTCAACGTGTGGACGTGGTTGATCGCGATCGGGATCATCTTTGCGGCGGCTGCCCTGCTCTATCGGTTCAACTACGTCGAACGGTTGTACCGGGTGAACTACACCTGGATGTTGCTCCAGTCGCTGGCGTTCTCGCTGAGCGTGTACGCCCACTACTGGCCACGGCGCGTCTCCATACGGCTCTTCCTGATCGGGTACATGTTTTACGGGCTGCACTGGAATGCGGCCTACCACAGCTTCCTGATCTCGGTGCTAACGCGACCACGCTACGAGCCCCAAATCTCCACCGTCCAGCAAGCGATCCAGGCCGAGTTTGGGTTTGTCGGTGCGGAAAACACACTCGGCCATTTTGACAAACCGGATGCGAACTCGCGCCATATAGCTACGCACTATCAGGTGTGCAAAAACTTGGACGAATGTCTCGGCCGGTTACGGTGCGAACGTACGATCGCGATCGCGATGAGCCGGGCCCATTCGAGCAATAGCCGCGCGATCGGGGAGGCCGAACTGTACTGCTTTCCGAAGGTCGAAAACATCTACACCTACTCGGTGAGCATGCTGGCGAAGAAGGACTTCCATCTGTTGCCGAAAATAAACGAACTCATCCGGCGGATCAGTGAATCGGGGCTGCTGGGTAAATGGCAGAAGGAGAGCGAAAAGATCCGCATCGACCAGGACGAGGAGGACGGGGCGGGCGGTAGTGGCGGTGAGAAGAGTGGAGAAGGACAAACAATTCTGCGGCTGGATCACATCGAGGGTGCGTTTTATCTGGGAGCCGCTGGACTAATCCTAGCACTGATCGCTTTCATCGGTGAGGTGTTATACTTTCGGGCGAAGCGGCGCTATCGATGGCGAGACAATCTGCTCGATCGATACCTTCTGTAAAACAGGGATGGGGGGGGTTTGCAGTGAGCCGAAGAGGGAAGTTTGGGCGCGTGCCAGGTGAAAGGAAGTTAGTGACCTTGTGCAACCGATCGAATGCTTGAGGGCGCGCGCTCCGTACACTTGTAAGGAACTTGTAGTCAAGATATGGTGCGTTGGTTTTAGCCGATGGCTTCAGCGAGGCCTACAGCATGAGTGTATGTGTGTGTGTATGTTTGCTTTTTTGTTACTACCACTCGGACGAATGTTGTTCCGTTTTGGGACGAACAATAAGGGGAGGCTCGCGAACACGCGCTTACATTCCAATGCGAAGTTCCCCCCAGCCAAGAAGACGTAAAAGAAGGTCCAATTTGATTGTGGCCACTAGCCACCGAACTACCGACTGTTTGTGATCCATTCCCATACTCAAACACTGCTAGACAACATTGCTCGCGGACCGCCGATGGAACGCGTTGTCATCGGCTTAAGGCATTGGGCCGGAGTGGTACTGGCAGTAGTAATTAGTGCCAGAGCCTCGTCAATTTCCGGCCGGATTTGCTGCAGAAAATGCGGAACGTAAATTCCGCTCGATAAGCACGCCGAGGAACAAAATGAGTATTCATGTTTTGGATTGGGAAGGTGCGAACCCCGCAGGTTGGGTTGGGGTGTTGAGGATCTATGTTTAGGGTGGCGGAAAATCTCTCAACATACGCCCACAACCACACCACGCAGTATTGGGGTGCCAATTCCAATCGGTTGTAGGAAATCTTTGCAAAGTATCATGCCCAACGCTTACCGCTGGTACTACACATGCATTATTCAGTGTGTGCCGGTGCCCTTCGGCGGAAGTGAGAGAAGGGAAGGTTCGAACGAACGGTTTTTTTTTTTTTTACAGGTGTCAGTACGGGTTAGCTTTTGGTGCTTAAACATGTCCGATTGAAGGTAACGCTCATAATCGATTTGTGCGATTTAATTGAACAGTACCGGGGAAACAGCATTCGAGTACAAATTTGTGTGAAATATTTGTTGTGCAATTTTAACGGAAATGTAAATATAGTGTAAGTAACTATTGTCAAGAAATTTACTCATGAGTGAATTCCAGTACAACTCACAATGGGAAAAGGAGTTAGAAAATAACAACATTTTGAATTATTTCTTTCGAACTAGGATAAAAAATTCAGGTTGAAAGAAAGTATGCGGTACATGATATTTGTTTCTAGTTGTGACCAACTGACTCCCTTTTACTGATTTTAGAATTTAGAATTTTAGAAACATTCGTAAAAGTGTTTTAAAACAATTTAAACAAACAAAAAATCAGTTGTTATCAATACTTTAATCATTTTTGCTTGAATATATTTTATTTTATTTTTTTACTTTCAATCTATGATTGAAAATTCACCACGACGATTCTAAAAGGCTGGCATCTGCACGAAAGTCATGTTGGTAGGGTAGGGCTTGCAAACAAACAAAAAATCAGTTGTTATCAATACTTTAATCTTTTTTGCTTGAATATATTTTATTTTATTTTTTTGCTTTCAATCTATGATTGAAAATTCACCACGACGATTCTAAAAGGCTGGCATCTGCACGAAAGTCATGTTGGTAGGGTAGGGCTTGCAAACATTGAAGATCTTTGTGGCCATGAAATGTAGAGTAAACTGAATTGAGGATCGGTTCGTTTTGATAGAGAGCCCTTCAAATTCAAGACAGTTTCAGCGACCTATTACTTCCTCTATAAGTGAGAAAGACCTTCAAGCCATCGGTGGTCGTCTATTGCAGCTACTGGTCATTTTGCCACTGAAAACTGACAGTCAATTGTCATGCTGGAGACAAAGACTTATTCAATTTTGTCTCCATCAGCCATGTAAAAATGTTCATGTTTCAATTGGCAGTCATCTCAATTTGCTGATTATCTGTAATTAAATTATTATGTTTAAATACTTAATATTCTCCAATATTTTCCAAGAACGGTTTCCTTTTACGCTTATTATTGATTGAAAACTTATGCTACTACCTAGTTTTCAATCAAAAAAAAAAATTAACTAACTAAATTTGGTTTTGTTTTAGGAATTTTCTTTCCTTGGACAAAAAGAACACATCTTCCATCACCATCAAGATTGGTCTAACCGTTCTCTAATTTTAGTATTACAAACAAACAGACATTACTTTTTATATACACATACCGTAAAGTAGTTTAATTATATTTTTTATTGAATACAACTATTGCCCGACAAGACGAATGTAAAAACATCAAAATTGAACATTCTAACAGTGTGGTCAACATGGATCTAAACATACAAACAATAAACAATAAGCACTTTAAACATCTTGTGACACTTACCAATGCGGGTGACCTCCTGGGCAGACCTCAAGTATAAGTGAAACCAGCCTGTAAGGTACAAAACTAATTGGGTTATATTAACCTTCGCAACGCGAGCGAAAAAAAAAAGAATAGAGATCGGATACGTGCAGTTTTAATTGCAAACCGCGTCCACTTATCACGACGGCAAATGGCCCATAGCGAAAAGTCGCATGTAATTCTTTCCTCCCACTAAACTGCGTACAGGAACAGTGAACAATGTAGCATTGACATGCAGGGCACTGTGCGCTGACCACCGGTTGTAGATCACGGTAGTGATCATGCCGGCAACGGGTCGGCTTATTTGTGTGAGGTTCGTGAAGAAATCGGTATCGGTATTATGTAAAATAATCCAGCACACCGAATTGTGGGTCCCAGGAATGGTTACAAAATGGTGGAAGAAAGGAATATACATGAATTTACAAAAAAAAAAATAAAAATAACACACGCCATGACGCCCAGCAATACCGGTCCTTGGTGTGGTGCAGTGCGAACACGCCACACACGCTCACAGACGGCAAGGGACATTTTTTTTCTGCCGATTCAAAATCTCTCCACGAAAGTGAACTGATAGCAAAACGGAAACAGGTTTGGCAATAAGCGCAGGTAAGTGCATTGCTATTTTCCTTTTTTTTTGGTCTGAACGGTAACATAAAATGAAGGTGGAACATAATTGAAAAGGGTTGCAGAGAATAAAGCGAAAGTGTTCTGAAAAGGAGTGATCGATGGTAGTGCAAGTCACCGGGTTATGGTAAGCCGAGGTCAGATCTTTGGGCGGCAGAGAACAAGAGCATAACGAGACATTGATTCTCGAGCCGTTACCGTCTAGCTTTCGTCGCTGATACTGTTATGATTGGTTTATTTTTTTAAACTAAATATAAATAGCAGAAAATAAACCATCTGAAAGTTACGACCGAAGGTCGTCTCAAGAGTAGACATACATGTATGTAAAAAAGAAACACCAGCTTGTTGTCGAATTTTTCTGACAGTCTGCCAAACTTGCCAGAAGGTTTGGCGTGACCTGTTTCGCAAGATTTCAACGCTTGCAAAGACATATTTTAAATATGGCCAGCAAGTGAGAGCGTACGATCGGCAACAGGTCGCACTGCGGTACCTGCTGTAGATCAGTGGATTGTCGATCGCTTAGCGGCAAACCGTGCACAAACCGTCTGACTGACTAAACACATTTATTTAGTTCGGATTTCAATCACGTCGGTAACTCCTTCCTTTTTCGGTCGTATCAAACACGGTGTGCCACGCGTATAAGGGGGAAAAAAATCTATTCTAATTCTTCGCTAGCCACGCGCCTGTCCGTTTTGCCTTTGGTCGATTATTACTGTGATTTATATTGATTTTTTTTTGCACTAGCACTGGTCGAACACGAGTTTAGGGGGTCCGAACAGAACGGTGGCCAAAATGTCAAACACCGAACGATCCAGTGCCTTGAGAAGGCGGGTAAAGACACGTTCCCAAATTGAGCTATCGTCCAATGGTACGGTTTCATGCTCTGGGTGTGAGAACGGTGCAACTCGTGGGAAAATGGGTGAAGATCGTTTGAACTAGGCTGAAGGAAGCATAGCACTTAGCTGGGATGGTAGATGCAGTACATCAAAAGTAAATATGTAACCAACATAATTATTATTTAAGATTAGTTAAATATGATTTATTTAATTATTATTGCACCGAAGGACCTTTTAATATAAGCATTCAACATAAATACGTAACAAACACAGTTAAAAACACATTATTTTATAACATTTATTCCATATACTTATTTAACACTGATTTGGTTGTAAAAATAATGGAAAATTGTATCATCTCAATGCAATTGACTTAAAGCAACAAGGTCGAATCAAGGTCAAGCTTTGTATGGGAAATGAACAATCTCGAAGCGTCCAAGGAATGCACTTCGTCATTGAATCTTTTTATTTGCAAGCTTTTCATTTTATTACACTATGCTTATAAAACAAAGCAATTATATTAGAAAGAACTATTTATTTGATAGAATATTTGTAGTGCAAATCAAATACAAATTTAACAGCTCGTGTATAATAACTATAAATAAGTATAATAAGGCCTGGCCGTCAAACAATACGAAAGAAATATAGTTAGTACCCATTTACTACATATTAAATTACATATTTTATATTACATAAAATCGTGCCTCTTATTCAGCGCCATCCTTATCTTAAATCACTAAAATTCAACATCTAGTTGCAAAGAAGCTGAGGAAAATAATAAAAAACATGTGACAGAAAATAGTATCTAGTACAAAAAAATTACACAGTATGAGATATAATTCAAACAAGTTAAAAAGATAATAAATAAAATAGCTGAAACAGGACATCAGCAAACACGTCAAACAGGACTTCAATTACGCATGATTAAATTACCGTTTTACTAGTGTCTTCTATCCATAGGGATTGTGATAAATGTATGAGTAGTTAAATCACTTTTTCGATGAAATAATACTAGAAAACGAGTCAGCTCAATAACGACGGATTAAGCTGAATAATTCGTGTTACTGTACGTAATATGTCTTTTTTAAGTTACGTGTAAGCAGGTTGGCCCACATATGCGAGACAATGATAAATCAGTAACCGGACTAGAGATCGTACCGATATCATAATCTGACATTTATTAGATTGTTAAACGAACGTGCTAAAACGTAACCTTTCGAAACTAATTTTGTGTGATCATCGGTTTCCGATGGCACCGATCTAAGGACGAAACGCGTGTTTTTTTTTTTTTTTTTGGAAAGGATTTCATTGTGTTTGCGCAGTAGCTGTCCCGAATGGGTCCGGTGCGACGTCACCAGCTGCGTCCAAGATGGAAGGAGTACGCGATGCCAGCCGGACCGGACTCCATTTCGTTACGCGGCTTCGGTTCGCGCAAAACGCATCAAAAGTGCCTCGACAAACGGCGCACGATCACAGTTGCCGTTCGGTCGCGAATCGGTGCAGACGAATTTCAGCGTGCAGCTACGGTCCGTTCCGCTTTGGTGCGAGTTTGTGCGCGTGTGTTGTTGTCCGTCCGGGTTTGGCAAGTGCGGTAGTGCTTGTTGGGGTTCTTTTCCGATTGTGCGGACCACTCCGCCACCAGTGTGTTTGTATGCAGCAAAGAGACGATGTAAGTTTTTTTTTGCTGGCCGTGTCCTTAGAACCAGAACGCGAAAGTGAAAGGTACCCATGAACGGTGCAGCGAACGCTGAAGGCAACCAACGAATGCACACGCTGGTGGCCACCGAGTGCAACCGGTCCCAGATGGCGAACGGGACGCGAACGTTTCGCAGGGCGAGCCCACCACGGGTTGCATTCTGTGTCAACGGTAGTCGTTTTTAGTCGTTGTTGTCCGGATCTCCCCATGAACGGGTGATGGGCCACACGGTGCGCTAATTGCTGAACGGCCTAGAATGTGGACTCTCCTTCAGGAGTGAATCTCCCGTTAGGGAATTGGTCCGAGCTCGAGTGGAGTGGTCCATGCCGTTTTCGGTGAACCATTCCGTTCCGGATTGTACATTGCGTGCGGTGGCCTTGAGTGTGATCGATCGTGCGATCGTTGAACAGTTTTACCGTAGGATGGCACGATGGCATAATGCTCCGCTTATGATCCGGATCGCACTCGGTGTATAAATGTGAACAGTGTCTGTGTGCATACCGTGGTACATTATAAAGGTGTGACGAATTCCATGCAGAGTGAACTGGGCCGCTCATCATGCGGTGGCACGCTGGATCGAACAATGGACCAAATGACACGGGTCGCTAAGTGAGACACACAGCGCGTTCGACAATCGTCATGGGAATCTCTTCGCGCGTATTGTCCCGGCAGCAAGGGTTGAGCCAGAAAAGTGTGAAAGACATGCATATTGTGTAAATAGAGTCATTTTGGGGTCCATTTTTCACGCCAATCCGGTCAGCCGGTTGCATTTCGGTTGGGAAATGAAGTGTTTTCGTTCCTTCCCTTTAATAAAGTGTTCTCGTGTACGCATGGAGGCTTACATCGATACTACACCGTCAACCTGCCGCAATTCGAGTTTTGTAATATCGTACCTATGTTCCCCCTCCTGAAGGGTCTCCTTCGAAAGCCTCGACGTCTGATGACCGAGGTCGGCAATGTAACGGTTTGTGTGAGACACTTCTGGAGAGACTTAATTAGCGAAGCGCGTGTGGGATTTTCGCTGTTTTACCTTGTTTTGTCTGTCTGTCTGCATTTAGTGCCGGATATGTTTGTGCGGTTTTCGTTGAAGTTTCCGCATTTTCTTTGCCGTGTCGTTTGACATTGTGCGATTTTCTCGTTGCCCAGCCAGTGAAGGCATTTAAATCTTACGTTATTGGCGTAAGCACTTCCTCACTACGTAACGACTGTATGTGAGAGTTCCGATGAGAACAATGAATCGTAAAGATTGTTACATCTTCTTGGGGTGTCATTAAAGAAGTTTAAAGAGTCGTTTGAAAACACTTTTATTTTTAAATTAATTTCATTACTACACATTGCTGTTTTTATAAGCATTCCAGAAGCAACTGTCTCTTTTATCTTTCGGATGGCAATATTGATTTCGAGAAAAGGCATCCGCTGATACAATCGTACGGTTGCATAAGCTTATTTTGTTCCATTTTTCTCCTACTAAATATGGAGAAGATGTGTGACGGAATAAGATGATATGGCACTGCAATGAACCAGGCAATAATTGGATGGAGTCATATCCGCCGAAAATTCGTGCGTAGGCGTACACTTTGGCCGAGTTTTTGCAACGTACGGTCAAGGAAAGCAAACGTTGCAAATACACCGGCGTGTCTTCTGTTCAATGTTCAACCAAAGCTGCGCAAGCACGAACCTGCCAATTGTCAATGGGTCTATCATCTTCTAGTCTGTCAGTTGGATGGTTGTGCATTTTGCACAACATTGCATTATAAAATTCAGCTTAAAATTGTTTATTATTTCTTGAGCGAGGTTTTAAAAAAGAGAGTTGGGTAATGTTTCAATCGATTCTCAATTATTCAATTCATTATTTATACACATTAGGTAATTTTAGTTTGTTTTTTTTTTTATCGAGACATTCCATAATAGTTTAATCCCATAAAATACTTAACATTTTCAATGTGAAAATAAAATAGCTATTTGCATCTCCAGTTACTTACCAATTTAGGGCACTCCTAAATTAGAATGCTATTTGGACGCAATTAAGCCAAACTGAAAGCATTGGCCACATCGTCTGCGATTCGAGACCGTTGACATTTGGCTGGTGTTTATCGTGTTGTTAGTGTCTGCCCCTTTCCATCGCCAGTTACCGTAATACGATGCAAAAAAGCTTTTGCTTATGCGAGGCTCGATCAGGTCAAAAGCACGCTGGTAAAGAGCGAGCTCCGTTGTCACGCGAGTTCAACGTTTGGCAGCACGGTGATGTAATCGACTTCCAATCTCTTTCCGTTGCAGCTGTTCAAAATGCACCGCTGCAGTTGGCTGGCGGTCCTGTGCAGCACTGTGCTGTTCGCGTACGCTCCCTGTGCGGCCGACGGTTCGCACAAGATGGAGGTCGTGAAGCAGTGGAACCTGCTCAACTACAACTTCCCATGGGACTATCCGGCCGCTAGCAAGGAGTTCTACAACCCGGAAAATGTCGTCGCCACCGGCCTGGAGGTGGGGTACGATCGAATTTTTATTGCCACACCGCGCCTCTTCTCGGGCGTACCGGCGACGGTTTCGAGCATTCCACGCGGCACCAACGGTGATTCACCCGTGCTGCAGGCTTACCCCGACTGGACGCACCACCGTGCGGCTACGAAGGAGTACAACTGCTCCGACATTGGGCTGGTGTCGGTGTATCGGCTGCGTATCGATTCCTGCAACCGACTGTGGGCCCTGGATGCAGGTGTGTCGCGCTCGCTCGAAGACTTTGAGGTAACGTGCCCACCAAAGATCCTCGTGTACGATCTGCACACCGACCAGGTGGTACGGCGTATCGACTTTCCACCGGAGGTAGTGCGACGGGAATCGTTGTACACTAACTTGATCGTGGACGAAACTACGTCCCGGCCGGAGAATAACTGTGACGATGTGTTCGTGTACATTACGGACACGGTTGCACCGGGCATAGTTGTGTACGACAGTGGGAAGGATCTGACGTGGCGTGTCAGCCATCCGGCTATGTATCCCGATCCGGACTTTGCCGAGTCGTCGATTCTCGAGCATCGGTTTACGCTGATGGATGGTATCGTGGGATTGGCGTTTGACATGGAGGCAGGCATCGTGTACTTCCAGCCGTTGGCAACTGATCGGTGAGAATGAGAAAAGGAATATCCACAAGTGAGTGTCCAGAAATGGTTAAAAATAATATTTTTCCCTCTAGTATTTTCTCCGTCACCACGGCTGCACTCCGTGCTGGACCATTGCCGTTTGGAAAGGACCTTCCTGTGAAACTGGTGGGACGTAAGTCTTCCCAAGGTATTGGGCTAGGTGCTTCTCCCCGTGGTGGCACAATCTTCTATGCACCACTGTCCGAAACGGCCGTCGCATCCTGGAATCCACGAACGAACGAGCATCAGTAAGTATCAATAGTGGATAACTTTTAGCTGTAACTCTCAGAATCTATCACTAACCTTATGCTTGACTCATGTTCTTCAGGATCCTTGCGCAAGATCAAGAGAAAATCCAGTTTGCTGCCGATCTTCGTACACCCGACCGCGACGGTACGGCTCTTTACGTCCTCACATCCAAATTCCATCGGTTCTTCCTGAAAAACCTCGACGCCAACGAGTTCAACACGCGCATCTTGCGCATCGATGGAGTGGCCATTCCAAGCGGACAGTTAGCCACCCAGAGCCACCTGCGACCGACGATTCCCTACGATACGTTGCACGGAAACGCTTACTACCATCCGTCGGTCGTACTACCGGTGCCGTACAAACCACTCCCACCGGGACAAAGCATTGCGTTGCCACCGGCAGCCACAACCTCCACGCCGGTGAGCGTGTTCAACACTCAAAATATGCCCTTTGGCCATCATGGTCTTTTCACCAAGCAATCCTCCTTCGGATCCAGCACCATCCTAGGACAGGGCAAACCATCGCAACCGTTCTTTACGCTGAACAGTGGTGAAAAATCATTCCCTCCATCATCCACGATCGGTTCTCGGCCACAGTTCGGTGCAAGTGGAGCGCCCATATTCATACCGAAGATCAACCAGAACTTTAACGATCTTAACCTGTTGCGTTACAGGAAGAGTTTGTCGGTGAATCAGACGGCTATACACTGAGCACAGCCGAGCGCATCGATCGGGTGATAAGTTTTTGTACATAAGAGTAGCAGCGGACGTTACACAGAAAGAGATTTTACTGCAATAGCTTTCTAATCGGTGGCCAGCAAGTATGATATCGCTAGCCCGAAACGACGATGATGCGATTGGTAAACAAAATAGCGCCATTGACACAGTAACACTGCCCATATAATTGATCTAAGGTTCCGCCGCCGGAACAGCAAATACTCATCGTTAGGTAAGATTACAACAATTGTGTAAATTGTATTTAAATCCGAAGCTCATGTTCTGCAAAATAAAGCGAATCATCATCCCATCCACTAGAAATGTGCAAGATGCATTAATTATTGTTTTATTGGTTTTATTGTTGGGGCCCAGATCTTGTGGAAACTAATGTCTGAAATGGGGGGCGGGTGGGGAGTGCAATCGTAGACCATTTGCAGGGTTCTCAAATGGAGATTCTTTTGTGTGAAGGTTCAGTCCACTTCGAACGAAAAATTTCCACACTTCTGACTCACGTCCATATTGGAAATAATAGCTCGGAAGATTAGACTAGAGGAGGAGCATTTGAAATTTGAAGGGTCATCATCAGTGCTTCAGTTTTTACCTCCGTGTTCGTGGAAGTACCTAGGTTTTTTGGGGCACTTTTTTAGTTTCATCTCAGCGCGTACACCTAAGCGATGCTTTTACTCCGCTGACACTAACTTTCTTCGGAGCCCTTGGAGGCCATCTTGTCCATCCAACGTTCAATTTTTGAATGTTTAATATTTTGAGGGTTTGAACACTGAACTGGAACTTTAAATTATGACACACGTGTACAGCGCGTGGTTTCAAAGTATAACAATGCCTTTTCCCTCACTGTATACCAGTTTCAAAATGTTTGCTATACGCAATGCATACATTTAGGCGCATACATGAGATTAAGCGCGAGACGAGCCAAATGAGCTGTACATGCAAGATAAACATGAACAAAAACCGGCAAAAATGGTTTTAAAGGCTGAAAGTGGTTAATATACACAAAAGAAACTATTATTCAATAGCTCATCAATAGAAATCACTGGAAAGTGCAATCTTTAGAAATTGTTTTACTACGTCTCTCAAAATGCCTCTGAAACAAACAAACAAGTGACGGACCCAACGGACATCAACATGTAGATGATCGTTTAAAGTATTCAAACTGTCTGGGAGAGAAATCTGAGAAATCCAGTAAACTACCTCTCATCAAGTAGAACTTTTATGCACACTCCTCTAGCAAACGGTTTAAAAGACCGTTTTAGACTTCACCACACGCACAGCATCGCGTAGTTAATCTCTAATCATCCGTTAAAGATACTAACCATAGCAGCACCTAGTTAGGCTGCTTGATTGCTGACCCACTTTACGATGAGCATAAAGCTTTACCGTACCGTACCGTGGCAGTTTTGGAGCAGTTAGCCACGAACTGCACGTGATAATTTGCTACGTTCTGGACGAACGGGAGCTGCCACATTAGATTACCACCCGTTTTGGTAACGATCTAGCCTTTAGCTACGCACGATTTAATCCTCCTTTGGGCGAGCCACCCGATGAATGCGAAACCGAACGATTCGCCCCAATCGATACGGAATTCGATCCGAATTTAATGTGCGAACTTGGTACGAATCAATGCACGGTGAGAATGTTTTTTTTTTTTTTCGCTCGCTCTTGTTTCTCCATTTGCCGGAAAATGCGCATTCACGCGATCGTACTGCTTAATCTATGGACGAGCAAGATGAAGATCTATCGCACTCGTGTTTAGCTGGTGTGATGTTTGAACGCATCCCATTCTTTGCTTTGCGAAAACAGACGTTTTTTTTCTGGCGCGCGTCAGGGTCAACCGGGAGGAAAAGTAACTTTCCAATCCAGCGGTAAGAAAATAATGCACCGTTCAATGACCTAATGTGGGATGGAGCTTGGAGATGAGGGTGCGCATGCTTTCGCGTCTGAAATATGCATACTTGTTTGTTTTATCTCGTATGTACTGGAAATGCACCCCCAAAGACTGCGGGAATGCACCTGAATCCAATGTGATTTCTTTCGGATAGGGAATTGATGGAAAAAAGGTTTCTTCACACATGTGATGATATGGTGATGAAAATGTGACGGAAAAACGGTGAAAAGCACGGCTAATGATGTACAAAGGAAATAAAGCGATAGAAAGAAGAAAAAACACAAAACAAAAACAACACTGCGTGTCTATAATTGATTTGACTCTGTTTGGTTGCATTTCTGTGATTTCAATTTTCCCTCGCTTCTGCTGCATCGTATAACAAATGTGTGTGTGTGTGTGCGCCATTTTTTCTGCTTCTGTTCTTATTTTCGGCTCATCTCTTAATGCTGCCTGTCTATGATACTGTTGTTTTGCTGTTCCGTTTCATTATTTTTTTTCTCTTACAC
>KB663611.1:0-75236 GCA_000349025.1 Anopheles minimus
ACATCTAGGCATTGAGACGTCAGGATAGAATTGAGGTCAAACCTATGTCAGGACAGGCGAGCTGTAATACCCTAGACACATGAACCTCGTAGTTACCACTGTTGCGGATTATTAAATGTCAACAAACACATGATGTCCATAGGGCATGACAGTGTGCTGCCAACTGTAAAAAGGAATAAAGACATTCGTTATTGGATCGTCGTACGAACCACACCTTCTGCCTTTAGTTCTTCTGCCTTCGGTTCCTCAGTTCTTCTGCCTTCAGTTCTTCAGTTCAGCGGTTGATAATAAAGTGCGTGACGTCGAAAGTATCGCTAAATTACTGCATTGTGTGCGTCTCTACATCTCTACATCTCAAGACACGATTTTGTGGGCATTCTATAGCCTGTATCTGATGACGCAACTCCAAAAGTTCCAATCGTCGGCGCAGCAGCTGAATTTCTTCATCGGGGGTAATCCGCACGTTGTTGTCAGCTGGGTCGCCATGGTTGGCCAGATCACGTTTTTCATCGGCATTAACGGAAGCGTGATGACAAGGTGGTTCAATACATTTGACGGAATTACTGATATAATTTTCATGAATAATAGATAAAACGTTATCAGAGTCCATGTGAGTGAAAGTGGGACCAAGACCAAGTGGAGTTTCTGATTCATAAACATTATCCAACCATAAACAGGTATCCACCCAATTCTGGATCTGTTCGTAGGAGGAGAACTGCTGGCCAGTCAATCCATGTGCCATGGATCGGAACAGATGAAAATCTGATGGTGCCAGGATGTTGTGGTAGCCTGCCATTCCAAAGATCGATGAGCATCGATTCTGTCATGGCACCGTTGGCTGCGCGTCGCATTTCCGCTAGCAATTGGGACGGCTTGCGATCGTCCAACTCCATGCCGGATAGCAAACGAGGAAGCCAGCTACGCTGTGACTCCTCGAAATGGGTAAGGATGGTCTACTTAGCAAAAATGTACCGGTCCGCAGAAAGTACATTTGTACTGGTTGGAGGGTAGCGCTCATCCGCCGGGATTCCGTGATGATCACAGCGCCGGATGATAAATTAATAAGCGCCGGAACGCGGGGTGATGCACTTTTTGGCACACGTTGCGAACTGTCTTTTTCCACTCGCGAATTACGGTAGCGTTTACGCGAGAAGATACGGGGAACGTCGTATGTCAACCGCGTGAGGCGCGCGAGAACAATAGCGTTGCACGGAAAACACAGGATCACGCGCACAACGTTCGATAACCGTCAACAAGTTTACGATCACGTCGGGGTCACCAGTTTTAGCTTCCCAGTTGTACGTAGGCAAGCTATTTCTCTTTATCCGGCTTCCGAAGCGACTGGATGCGACAGAAGTGCTCCCGTTCTTCCGACGACTGAAAATACATTTTTTTTTGTATGACAGGATAGTCAATCACTGCTACGGGGGAGCGGTCCTAATGGGATTTTGGTCCCGGTCTGTCGAGTGAGAGAGCAGCACCGTTACCGCTAACGCACCGGGCCACCCCATAGAAAATACATTTACGATCAAATAAAAATAAAAATAGTTTTCCTACGTACAACTGGGAAGCTAAAGGCCTTTCACTCGAGTTTCCGGATCAACAGGCTCCTTACACGCCATTATCCTCCCGAACTGATCACGAAAACGCATCCACACAGCCTTGCGCTTATTTGTCGGAACTAACTCGTCGAACTCTGTTTCAACGGACATGTTCCTCGATAGCCATTTGCTGACCCCTTTTTCGGTTCTATTCACCGGCACCTCTTCCACTTTCGATTCGCCATCCTCTAATATTTCACTAACTATCCAACCTTTGCCAATTTTTTTCCTTAATTAGCGTTCTGTATGACTACTCTTTAGCACAAAACAGCGAGGAATGATTTCTCCTTTCTTAACCGGCGTTCTATGACTCACTCACACTTCTAACATGAGAGACCACGAGATCCTCGCTGCAGATAGCTATATACTTATTTGGGGAATGCCTCCCTTGGGGTTTCGGATCTTATGATCAGACGCGTGTTCACACTTCGATAGGTTACAGGAGAATCTCCTTTTTTTATTGTACTATTGCGCGTTGGAACTTGAAGTTTGATGAAAGCATGACAACTATGGTATTCACATGTTTGGTTTGAGGAGTTGAAAAGATACAAGTTTATACGGATGGGTTAAGGATTTTGGATTGGATTGGAATATTATGGAAAGGATGTTATGTACGCTACACTACTCCCCTCTTAGTTTCTGTATCGCAGAGGCTTAACGATTACTCGTTCGGATCTCGAAGAACGAGCTGGTGTCTGCGGTGTCAACCGGTGTTGCTGTAGGAGTACTGTGTAGGTTGACTGTAGCTGTGTTGTTCGGTTGATCAGGTGTATTGATGCGAGAAACTGGAGTTTGGTTGTGCCGTGTGAATTTTGACTTCTGACATTCGAAACATGATTGTACGTATGTTTTGCAATCCTTACGAATGGAAGGCCATACGTATCTTTGTGGTACTAGATGCGTCATAGCTCGTACACCAGGATGATATATGTTGTGAAGTTTAGAGATGATTAGCTTTCGTAATGTTGATGGTACAAGTGGTCGTACAATAGGTGTAGATACATCGCAGAATATGGTTGTTGTTCCTGATGGTATGCTCAATTCTTTCACGATGATTGAGGTATCTTTTTGTGGGCTGTTGATTAATTTCTGTATCACGTCGGGGTCACCAGTTCGGGGAATGCCTCCCTTGGGGTTTCGGATCTTATGATCAGACGCGTGGCTCAATTTCCAGACCTTAGGGTCTTTTTTTTGAGATGGTCAATGACCGAACCCGACTCTACTTTCTTATCATTTACCTATTTTCCTAAATATCCATATTCTGGCCAGCTCACTTTTCCTTTCACCAAAACGACTACTGTGGACTACGTGTATGTTACTTCTACAAAGATGTTTTTTTCTTCAGTTTTTTTGAGTACAATTTCGCTTCCATAAAATTCGAAAACACACACCATTATAATGTTTTCGTACCAGCTCAACTATTTATATACGCCTACATAGTATTTAGCAATCAATCGCAACCTGTTGCAGTAACCGACGTACAGGAAACTATGTGGCGTATTTGTAACGGTGGTCAAATCAATGTATAAATAAATCATTTAAGCTAAGTTATCACAAAGGCTTTACTACTGACGGATAATCGTATTGAAAGCTGCTAACAGTTCGAGTCATGCATAGGTTTAGAAATTTAGATTTAGGCCTCTTCAGAAACAGGAACGTCACTGTATAATAGAAAGTGTAGTTAGATACAAAGTAATGTTTAAGGTAAACTGAATCTTGCTTAAAACAAGCCTATGTGGTTTGTAATAAACCAAAAATTGTTTTGTGTTGTTATCGAATTGGAACTGCTTGTAATGTAATATTAATATATAAGTTGAGTGTTTTGTTCCATGAATAAAATGTACCTTTACGAAAACGACTTCATTGTATTGACAATTGAATAATACAGGAGAATATCACACAATACAATGCAGCTAATCATGACCGACTGGTAAGTAAAACATGAAAACGACGATAGCACTTTTAAACTAAAAGTTAAAGTTGGTTGTTGCTGAAGGAGGTATAGCGCAAACACACAAGCACCCGGAAACGGTAAGGAAAGTAGTTATGGTAAGAACTAAGTAGCGCTAACGAAACGCGGTTTATAAAAATAAATAAACTACCCTTACCACTAACTGAACAAAACACCACGCCGCCGAAGAAATTTAGTGTATAAACAACAGAATTTCAATAAATAATTTATTCTTGAAAGCAACTCGCTCTGTGCTCTAATTTACGAGTCGAATGCTCCTTGTATCAAGCAACTCCTAGCTCGGAAGGCATTCCGCCGACGCTAGCAGCTAGCGTTTACTCCGTAGCTATTTACCTCCGTTAAAAAATACTAGTTTGGTTTTCGATCTGTTATATGTATTCATCATGCCAAATAATCCAACACTGGGTCTCAAGGGCTGAGCGGGGCATGAATATTCATTAGCGTAAAACACGGGGAACGAATGAGCAGCGAATTGCGGACTGCCTAAGCCAGAAATTCAAATTTTGTATTTTTTATGTCAATGGCCCACTTACACCCCGAGTATGTCTTGCACGTTTACTACAGCCGAATATAAACGATATTTTCAAGGAAATTCGATATACGCGATAACTCAAGATACGCTATTGCTTACGGTCTGGACTTCACAAGGCAGAACTGGAGATTAAATTCATTCCAGTTCCAGATTAAATCTGGACCGTACCTTAGTTCCGTAGTGAGAACTGACTTCCCAACTATGTGGTATCAATAAGTCTAGTAAATCATTGTATGATCGGTATAAAGAACACACACCTGCGCTGCCCATATGGATGGCCAGAAGGATTTAACGGGCTTTGCGCGGTCTGTGTGACGGCACGACAACGAGATCATCGTACAACTCATAAAGCTCGTCAAAGGGGTTTCTGCAATGGTCTTCTACACAATCTTTCTGACCTTTTTCCTCTCTAATGAGGCTGAGAGAAGGTTTCGTCAGCTTTGTATCAGAGTGCATGTCTCAAAGGGGTGTACATAAGGTGGAAGTATATAGGTTCAACATAATATCAGTTCATTGCCTGTAGCCTAGCGAAAGGTATCTTAAGTGCAGATATTTCCTCGGACTGTAGAATGTCCAGCTGGCGGACAGCAACCTCGCAATGAACCTGTACATCAATATTGATATTGATGCCCAAAGGTAGGCAAACCTTTGTACCAACCCCCTTGAAGTATCTTTAATCCAAGATAGGTAACATTTTGGACAACTTCAGAAATGAGATCATCTCCCCGTGGCAGGGACTCTGCTGGTGCCATCATCATTTTGGTTTGGTCAGCTTGATCTTCTGGTGGGCAACTGCCTACGTAAGAGAGCAAGTTTCCATCCCCATGTTGCGGATGACCCACAAGCTAGAAGAATAGACCCGCTGTGTCCAATCTTTGACACAGACCCTTGCTGGTAGCAAAATGCCCCGATAGTGAACCATCTGGTCTATTACGTAGGTAATTCTGATTCAGCGTTCTAAGGTCTGATGAGACGAATCAACAGTTGTGTTCATACTTTCAAATTGTATAACATTGTTTATTATCCCGTGTTCTGCAACAATTTAAAAATATCTCATGTTATACAAAAAAAACCCAAAACCCCAAAAATTATCACATTGTTATAGTTATTCATGGCTTCTGTGGCATGATTTTTTTAGAAGGAAATTCAGGAAACTTTTTTCATGCTGCAAAAGTTGATGATTGTTTGCACATAACATCCATATTACTGTTTCAGTGCATCAGATTGTTTGCTCAAACGCGTTGACTGGAGTTATGTCTGTTAAGACAAATAGGTACGAATCCTACCCGTAATTAAGGCACGACACACAGGACAGTTGTAGATAGCGGGAGCACACTGTACGCAGGATACTACGAATAGAAGAGCAAACAAATGTTTATCGGCTAAAATGTGGACAGAAAAACACATACAAAAATACGTACCTAAATGGCCACAGGGGCAAAACACAACTCCTACCTCTCGTGTCAAACAAATTTTACATTCCCGTTCCTCTTTTAATCGGTTGTTTTCTGCCCTTAATCGGTGTGTTAACTCATTCGACACCGCGTCTGCGCACGCGGTGTACTGTCCTGTCCCCGAGTGGGAATATGCTGCGCTGGAGCTGGTGCCTACGTCACCAGTGTTCAATCGTTGCCGTGACATGGAATTAGTGTCGCTGTTGGCAATGGTTGCAGCGCCATTCAAGACCACCTCGCTGGTGTATGTTTGTCCTAATACTAGCTGCAGAAAATTGCAACCCGCAAAGCAACGGGCATGTTCATGCCAGGGATCATCCGTGACAAGCCAGTCTCGGAGACCTCCGTCGCAGTGGAAACAGCGTACCTCGTCTTCAGCGCCTGCATAGTAGAAACCGGCTTCCGACAAACGCTTCGGATCTTGAACGTGACTATAGCTCCAGTTTCGAAAGGAACGAATACGCGCATCCAAAGAAGCATATTCCGGCATGAATGGTATTTCTACCTGTTGTATTCCTCGCTCGGTGCCAGATGCCATTGATGATGTGTAATTTACTTTCTTTACACGTTTCGTAGCACCGCCTAAAATCGGTACAACATCGTTTAGGTTTACTGTGGAAGCACCACAATCGCTTTGTATTAATGATCATTGCGCAGAATCGGCTTAATATAAATCCACAAAAGCGCATACGTACTGAATGATGTTATAGAGTTGGTTTTAATTTCTAGATCACAGTTTGTTGCCTGTAAAATAAAGACTTTACGATCCACAACCCCTTATTCCCTTTGTTTTGATTTGGGTTTTTATCTCGCCATGTATGCTTTGAACATTGTCAAAAGAAGCATGATGGGGGCTAAGCATGATTTGACAACATGCACTTGTCCGAAAACAATGAAAGAAAAGTTAAAAATTCATAAGATTTGAGATTTTATTTCTCATTATGTGTAGATTTGAGAATTTGAACTATTCTGAAAGTGGAAGGAAACCATTTTGTGTGTTCTATCGATGATAAAATTAACAGGTTTTAAATTAGCTAACGACTCTTTCAAATTTTCCTATGAAAAATGAACGAATTGCTTAGCTACTTTCCTACCCCTCGATAACTGTCATTACGTTGACACGTAAACAAAGCACGTGCGATTTGTTTACAATTTTGCGTGGTTGTATGTTCCGTATCACTTCGGTCTCCGCCAGACAGCATTTGATATTTTCCTCTACCGTCGGTAAACGGTATCATGAGCAAATTGTTCAACGATTGCGAGTGGGAAGATGATTTACCAACCATTGGAACCAATTTTCGATTCTTTAAGGGCCGGGTAAGTCAGGTGGACTTGCGGTACATTCTCTTGGCATAACGTGGTTTCACTTGTTTCTTTACTCCACAGGAAGGGAAAAAGCAGAAAAAAGAAAAAAGCCGTCTAGAGGCTCAAAACAGAGAAAGCGGAAACCCTCAGCAGAGAAATGAAAACAAAAAACATGCCGGATGGTCGGTACTTTTGAAGAATGTCGCAAACAGTCCCGAACAACGTAATGGTAACTCAAACGGTTCGTCGGATAAGAAAAGCAATAAGCTGAAAGGAAGTAAGAGAAAATCCGAAGATTCGGCTGCTTCAACAACAGCTGCTGCTGTAGACTACAGTGTACCACTGAACAAAAAGTTGAAACCAAATGAGAAACTGAATGCAAATGGAATTGCAAAACAAAAAGACGAACCATCGAAAGAAATCCTAAACGGTCTCAATCAACATACAAAACGGGACAGACATTCTAAACATGGTCGGCCAGGAGAAGATGGTAAAAATTTAAGCGAAAAGCTTACTGAACGGCTGAAAGGATCTCGGTTCCGTTTCATTAATGAGCAGTTGTACAAGATACCAGGTGAAGCGGCAAAGAAATTGTTTCAAGAAGATCCCCAATCTTTCGACGCTTATCACGCAGGTTACCGCCAGCAGGTGGAACAGTGGCCGATGAATCCGTTGAACCGCATAATTAAATCCATCCTAAAACTGTACGATAAATATCTCTCCAGCGCTCGTAAGATGTACCCATTGTAATACTATTTTATATTTTCAGTCCCAAAAACACGATTATAGCTGACTTTGGTTGTGGGGAAGCGAAACTGGCAGCATCCGTACCTAACAAGGTATATTCACTCGATTTGGTGTCCAACCATAACGGTGTGATTGCATGTGACATGGCCAACACGCCAATCGAGAGCAATTTCGTGAATGTGGTCATATTTTGCCTTTCACTCATGGGCACCAACCTTGCCGATTTTTTTCTGGAAGCGAACCGGGTTCTTAAAGTTGGGTAAGCGATTGCCATCGATGGAACATTTATCCGGAGTGGTGAAGTGAGATTGTTCTTAATTTTGGATTATTTTCAGGGGCATGATGAAAATTGCAGAAGTCTCTTCGCGTTTTGACAACGTAAACGTGTTCATTAATAATGTGAAAAAGTGTGGTTTTGCGTTAGAAAATAAGGACCTAAAGCACAGCTTGTTCTACTTTTTCAATTTCAAAAAGGAGCGTACCGTATTGAAGGGATCGACGAACATGAAACAATTTAGCTTGAAGCCGTGTCTGTACAAGAAACGTTAGCCAGCGAATGGTCTGTTTGCTTTTTGGAATTGAACACTGTAGTTTTGGCTGATACAGAAATAAATCCCGAAAAATATTGCTCTACACCGAATAGAAACCGCAATAGGAAAGAGTAGCACTTCGAGTGAAATGTATAACCATACATATTTTTTGCTGGCAACACTGGCATTCTTTTCTCACTCTGACAGCTCGCTTACTCGCTATTTGACGTCTGGCTGTCACTGTTTACGGTAGCGAAAAAAAACAAGCTTGGCTTTGCGGTGTTTTGCTGCGGTTTTGCACGAATTTACAGAACGTTTTGGTCGAAAGAATGGCTGAAGTACAAAACAATGGTACGGAAAAGGAGGTCGATGTGGAAAAGCCAACACCAACGCTTTCCGGTCCCATAGTGGGCATCATTTATCCTCCGCCGGAAGTGCGAAGTAAGTATAGTTTTCTGCACCAAAAGTGCTCTCGTTTGGGATAGCACGCCACTCACTGCATGCGCTTGGTTATTGGTAGATATCGTCGACAAAACGGCCAGTTTCGTTGCCCGCAATGGTCCGGAGTTTGAAAGTCGCATCCGGCAGAACGAACTCGGAAATCCAAAGTTTAACTTTCTCAGTCCCGGCGATCCGTACCATGCGTACTATCAGCACAAGGTGCAGGAGATACGAGAAGGTCGCACCGAAAACTCGTCGGCGGGTGCAGGAGCGGGAACAGGCGGGTTGCAAAAGGCGCAGGTGCCTAGCGCTACGCAACAGAAGCAGCAGGAGCTGCTGAAGGCCGTTACCGAGCAACAGTTTGTGCCGAAAGATCCGCCACCGGAGTTTGAGTTCATTGCGGATCCTCCGTCGATTTCGGCGCTCGATTTGGACATCGTCAAGCTAACGGCACAGTTTGTCGCGCGCAATGGGCGCCTGTTTCTGACCAACCTGATGAACCGTGAGCAACGAAACTGTCAGTTTGATTTTCTTCGACCGCAGCACTCGCTGTTTCAGTATTTCACCAAGCTGCTCGAGCAGTACACAAAGATCCTGGTGCCGCCGAAGGATTTGATGAACAAGCTGAAGGTGGAGAGTGCGCCCGGCCGCAGCAGCATGAACGTGGTGCTGGAGCAGGTAAAGTATCGGGCAAACTGGATGAAGCACCAGGAAATGCAGAGCCGCCGGGAGGAAGAGAAGGTAGAGCGGGAGCGCATCGCGTACGCACAGATCGATTGGCACGATTTTGTCGTGGTGGAAGTGGTAGACTATCAACCGTACGAGTCG
Source organism: Anopheles minimus (assembly GCA_000349025.1). Taxonomy (NCBI): domain Eukaryota; kingdom Metazoa; phylum Arthropoda; class Insecta; order Diptera; family Culicidae; genus Anopheles; species Anopheles minimus. The sequence continues at coordinate 9,411 of KB663611.1, forward strand.
GGCAATTTCCCTCCACCGACGACACCGGACGAGGTTGGGGCGCGTGTGTTGATGGAAGAGCGTATGAACGAGGAAGATCACGACATCGAGATGCAAATCGAGTCGGACAATGACGACAGTGACGATGAGCCGCGCCGTGGTGCGACCGAAGGCAATGGACAGGTGAAGCTGTCGCATATGGAGAACCTGGTTGGCAAGCAGCAGAAGGATAACACCCAGGTGCAGGACATGGACGAATCGTCCACTTCGGGCGACGAGGAAGGCGAACGCACCAAATCACTCCCGGCCCCGGTTGCGCCACCCACGCACGACAAGGTCATTGTGAAGAAGTACGATCCAAAGCAGTCGCAGAAGGTGCAGAAACCGGTACCGACAGCGGCCGACGATTATCTCATTTCGCCGATTACGGGGGAGAAGATTCCTGCGGCAAAGGTGGCCGAACATATGCGCATCGGTTTGCTCGATCCGCGCTGGGTTGAGCAGCGCGACAAACACATCGAGAAGGTGGCGCAGGAAAATGTGTACGCACCCGGCGCTGCAATCGAGGCGAGCCTGAAGCAGCTGGCGGAACGGCGTACCGATATTTTCGGTGTCGGTGACGAAGAGGCGGCCATCGGTAAGAAGCTGGGCGAGGAGGAACCGCGTAAGGATGATCGTGTCACCTGGGACGGACACACCTCGAGCGTGGAAGCGGCAACACGGGCCGCACGTGCAAACATTACGCTCGAGGCACAGATCCATCAGATACACAAGGTGAAGGGGTTGATACCGGACGAGGAGAAGGAAAAGATTGGCCCGAAACCAATACCCGGCACGATGTCCTCCTCGACTAAGGCTAATCAACAGCAGCAGCAGCAACACCAACAACAACAGCAACACCATCAGCAGCAGCAGCAACAACAACACCATCAGCAACAGCAGCATCATCAGCAACATCATCAACATCAGCACCACCACCATCATCATCAGCAGCAGCACCAGCAACAACAGCAAAACTCTCAGCTAGCATCACAGGCACAGCTTGCCCAGATGCAGTCGCAGAAAGGAATGCCCCAAATGCCACCCCATCCCATTCCCCCACCAGTACCGCCGATGATGATGATGGCCATGGGACCGCCACCGTTCGCGGTCGGTACGTACGTGCCATCGATGGCACCGCATGCGGCCCCACAGATGCCAACTGGCGGCGGTGGTGCACCGGTCATGCCGGATGTACAGCAGCAGCAACAGCTGGTGGGGCACGAAATTGCACCACCGTTGGACGAACCGCCCAGCAAAAAGTCACGCACCGAGGATAATCTGATTGAGGAGAGCGCGTTCCTGCAGCGCCACAGCGCAGCCGGTCCGATCACGGTTCAGGTGCAGTGTCCGAACATGACCGAGAAGAACGACTGGAAGCTGAACGGGCAGATACTTTCACTGTCGGTGAGTTTGACCGACACAATCAGCTCGGTGAAGGCGAAGGTGCAAACCGAAACGGGGATGCCACCGGCAAAGCAGAAAATCTTCTACGATGTAAGTCTGTGTGTGTGTGTTTGGGTGAAAATGTGGGAGCGAATGTTTCATCTCCTTTTCTCTTTTGCAGGGTATGTTCTTCAAGGATAACAACAGCATTGCCTACTACAATCTGCTGAATGGTGTAACGGTCGCGCTGCAACTGAAGGAACGTGGTGGACGGAAGAAGTAAAATACTAAAGCAACTGTATCAGTAACACATATGACACATTTATCTGACCGAGTGGCTCTAGAATATTCCGATACCGAACAGGTAGTAGCAACGCATTTAGGGAACACACAATTTACCCTCAATAATCATGCTGGTTTCGTACATTTAATGTTACGCCACAACGTTTAGTATATATTTTTTTAATGTTTAATCCAAACTAATTTACCTTAAAAGTTCACTTCAATACTTCGAGAACTAAATTTACATACTGGTACTTCCAATACAAACAAACAGAAACGCGGCAGGACTGTCAAACGTTTTTAGCGAAACAAACAAATAAAACATAGCTATTCAATTTGTGCATTTATATGTTTCTAAAGTCATTCTTGCAAATAAAATATTAACGCATTAAAATGCGTTCAACGAAACAGTGGTTAAATATCGGAGATGTCTACACTGGTGAGTTTGCCAACCCTGGCAACAACGTTGCTGCCACATTGTACGGATAGCCGCATCGCGCGTTTCAAGTGCAGTTACGTCGCCTTGGTAGCACACACGCTACTATCTCGGACGAGCAAATTAAGCTAATCAAAGCAACCCCGCGGACGCAGTGTTCCCGTGATACCCTTCGGAAGAAGCTGTACACGATTTTCGTCGCAATCACTCGCAAAATGGTTCTCAAGCTTGCTCAGGTGAGTTTTGGGTGAAAAATGGAAGCACTTGGTACCGGTTTTGTGGTGATACTGCCTCCCCTCCTACGCGTCGTGTTCTCGTTGCTATGCGCACAGGAATTACGTACCATTGCAGCGTGTTGTTCTTAAGCAGAAGTTGGAATTTATGTAACACTGTCTCCCCTGACGGGGCCTTGTTATCATTTGTTCTAGTTCGCTAGCCGCACCATCGGCGGGCGTGCCTACTATTCTACCTCCGGCAAAAGACACGATGTGGTGATCGTGGCCGCCACCCGCACCCCCATCGGAAGCTTCCAGAGCAGTTTGTCTTCACTGTCGGCAACCCAGCTCGGTGCCGTTGCGGTTGAATCGGTCGTGAAGCAGGCCGGGATCGGGAAGGAGGATGTGCAGGAAGTGTACATCGGCAATGTGAATGCGGCCGGGCTGGGACAGGCACCAGCACGCCAAGCTGTCATCTTTGCCGGGCTACCCAAGTCGACCATCTGCACCACGGTGAACAAGGTGTGTTCGTCGGGCATGAAGAGTGTCATGCTCGGGGCACAAACGCTCATGCTCGGTCAACAGGAAGTAATCGTAGCCGGCGGTATGGAATCGATGTCAAACGTGCCGTACTATTTGAAGCGAGGCAGCACACCGTACGGTGGCGTTAACCTGATCGATGGCATCGTGTTCGATGGATTGACCGATGTGTACAACAAGTTCCATATGGGGAACTGTGCGGAAAACACCGCCAAACAGATGGGTATTACGCGCAAGGATCAGGACGACTTTGCCATTGCCAGCTACAAGCGCAGTGCGGCCGCCTGGAGCTCGAAAGCGTTCGAAGCGGAAATCACTCCGGTACGGATTGCGGGCAAACGCGGCAAGCCGGACATCGTTGTGGCGGAGGACGAAGAGTACAAGCGAGTGAACTTCGACAAGTTCGGACAGTTGGCAACGGTGTTCCAGCGGGAAAATGGTACCGTAACGGCGGGAAATGCATCCACGCTGAACGATGGCGCATCGGCCGTTGTGCTGATGACGGCTGAGGCGGCGGAACGCTTCAAGTGTAAACCGCTGGCCCGCGTAGTCGGGTTTGCCGATGCCGAGACGGATCCGATTGACTTTCCGATCGCACCGGCACTTGCCGTACCGAAGCTGCTGAAACAGACGGGTGTGCGCAAGGAGGATGTGGCTATGTGGGAAATTAATGAAGCATTTTCGCTGGTGGTGGTCGCCAATCAGCGCAAGCTTGACATCGACCCGGAGAAGGTGAACATCCACGGTGGGGCGGTTTCGCTCGGCCATCCGATCGGAATGTCCGGTGCACGGTTGGTGACCCATCTGACGCACGCCCTCAAACCGGGACAGGTTGGTTGTGCCTCGATTTGCAACGGTGGTGGCGGTGCATCCTCGATCCTGATTGAAAAGCTGTAAGCAACGACTCTTTTCCTCGACCCTACGCAGTGGGAAATAGTTACAAAACAATACCTCGAGTGTTAAAACTCAGTTCCGGTTCCGGTGGGTGAAACGGAAACGAAAGTGCATTTATTAGAATAGTTCGCCATTGGCAACACGAACCACACCCGTAACAGTTGACCCCATCAAATGAAAGCGTATATTTTTCTATGCTACAAGCTGTTTATTAAATTCAATAAAATTGAAATCTATACTGTTCTTTCTTGTTTTTTATTTCTCTTTTTCGGTTAGTTCCAGTGGTACGGAAGGTGAAGCTGCTGGGAAGCCTTTACTAACGCTATACACACACGATCATTGTACGCTATGCGATGAACTGGTGGAGCAGCTAGAGACACAGTTTTCCGGCCGCTATACGCTACAGAAGGTCGACATTACGAAGAGAGAAAACATACGGTTTCTACGCCTGTACCGGTACGACATTCCGGTGCTGTTCCTGAACGGTCAGTATTTGTGCATGCATCGTTTAAATGCGGATTTGCTCCATAGACGGTTGGAGGAACTGGAATCACATAAGCAAAGCTAGACTAATAATAATACAAGTAAATGCGGAACAATACCAAAGAATTTTTAAATTAATTCATAAGAACAGCAGCTAGGGTTAATTTTTGTGTGTTCGATTTTGTTCTCGTTTATTTTAGAGAATATTTCTGTAAAAAAAAAGAGTGTATCTGTGTACAGATATGATTTAATAAATGGTAAATTCAAATCAGAATCGTTTCGGGAGCTAGAATGGCAAAAGCAGCTGTCTGTGCTGAGGAAAACAACACGGTGCGTGGAATCGCTCAACTTGGTGTGTTAAACGCAGCGCCTCAAAACTGTTTTGATTTTTCATATGTCAACGGATGGGGAAACAACAGAAGAAAAAAAAAACGCTGCTTCACAGCCAGTTGCCAGTTTGTTCATGCGCGCTCAAACACGTTCGTCGCGGTCGCATCCCAAAACGCAACAAAATCTAACTGTGAACCCGCGCGTTAAAGTGCATTTTTGTTTGTTTGTTTTATGCATGTTTCACGTTCGCTTCCTGTCCATCCTACGGGACGTGAACGAGCTGGAGTAAAACGAAACGTGTGAAGGTGTTATTGGTCAAAGCCACACTTTCTTTAAAAATAACGTGCATTTGCTTGATCGTTGTGCTAACGAACGGGGCAGGTGGCGTTGTGAATATTGATCCGAGTGTGTGTGCAAAAATCTCACCACATCCTGCAAGGCACATCCATGAGGCACCGCCGCTGAAGCAGCAAACATGATCAGTGCAATAGTTTCGCGTTTAGTGATGTGAGTGTAATTAATATAAAGAAAAGCATGAATGCGCTTTTTGTGTTTTGCGTTCAAATGCGGTGGAGGAAAAATGGGCAGCAGGATGGCACTGAGTGTGTGTGCCCCTTGTTCCTCCGCCGCTGTTTCTCAAGGTTTTACGGCGAGCGAGCAAAGCACAGCCAACACGAGCGTCGGGTGGTTCGTCCTTTGCAAACATGGAACGCCTTATACGGGGTCTCAACAGATGCAGTATGGCACCGATGGAGATTGTTGTTGCTGACCAAAAGGCCGAACAGAGTCGAATGTTAGTCATCGTGACAAAGGCGGAGAAGAAGCAAAAAAGCAAATTCCTCCCAGCGTTGAGTTGGTGACAGCCGAAATATCGATCCTTGTGGAGAAGCAGCAGCAGCCTTGATGGTCTCTATAACGTCCAGGAACGATTACCTAGGAGCCGCGGGACAAACTGAGCGAGAAAGAGAGTCTGAAACGCACGAATTGAGGCAAACGTACGTCGCATCCTGCTAGTCAGCTGTTTGAAACTCATCCCCCAAGCACAATCAATGGGTAACCGCATGTCCGTATAGCGCGGGCGAAAGTTAGTAAAACACTTTTCTTTAAAACATTATTTTATCATGACGCTTTATATCAAGGAAAGTGTCCATGTTTAGAGGTAAAGCACGCACGGGAAAGGACCGTCGTTCCGTCACGCCTTGCTGGCAGCAAAATTAACAACACACATGGTAAAGAACCGTAAATACCCTTATATTCATGCGTGTGCCCATCGTGATGTAATTCGTCGTTACATTCAGCAGCCTACGCCTACTGACTGGAACGACACAGTAAAGGAAGCAAAAAAACGCACTGTTTATATGGGGTTGCAAACTTTTTTTTTTATTTTACGTCATTCCTGGTCGAGAAAGTGTGGCAGCAGGTGGAAAGGCAGTGGCAGTATTCTGATCGATTGTTATGACGGTTGTCATAGGGGCACCCTGAAGGACGGGAGGTACTTTTCCCTTTATTTCGTCACTGCTTGTTGTTGCTGGACACTAAAAGTGCATTGCCTTCCACAATGACACAAAGTTACCCTTTTATGGAATAAGCTTTTTTTTCCTTGATTTGTAGGTACAATAATGCAACAATTTAAATTGGGAGAAAAAAATCGATTGCTTTGATACTGTAGTGGAATATGCTCGGTCCGGGTTCGGACTACTGTGATGAAAATAACATCAAATACAAATGAGCGTACTTTTAAAATGCACACTGCATCTTTTATTCACCAGCGAACGATCACGTGTGATCACCACGGCTGGTGAACTGGCATCGGAAATATTTAACAGCGGAAGATCACACCGATAGCGACTGCAGCACCCTGTACCGAATGCGCAATAGTGTCATTCGGTTGGGCTGGTGGAGAATCTGGACCGGCATTCGGTCAAAGCTGTATTTTCAATTAGAAACATTGCACCCATTCGGTCCGATATTGCTCTCGCCACTAATGGTTGCGATGTAGCACAAGTAGATGATAATCGAGGCCCCAGACTGGTTGTCGCCGGGTTTCAGCTGGTGAGACCATAACAATTCTGCATTCGCTACCAAATGGGTTGATATGCATTGCATTACATCACTTGCAAAAGATTGAACGTCATGACTTTTTGTACATGAGTTTCACACACCTTTTACGTTTTTGTTCATTGTTAAAATGTCTCTTATTGAGGTAAGGATAAACGTATCCTTCATAAAATGCTAACACCATATCGGAACCAGGAAAACGTTGCGTTAGAATTCCTCATCCATGTTTGTTATTTTTCAAGCCCAGATGGTTCCTGCACAAATGAGTACAAATCGTAGCGCTGTAACACACAAACAGAGCACAAAACTCTGGACCGTAAAACGTTCCCTCTATCAAGGCTTTTACGCCGTTTACGGGCAAAACGAGTTCGTTATTGATTTTCGCTTTCCTTCGACGTCAACATTTGCTTGTCTTCTTTGTTCCGAGTTGTAGCACCCGGAGTCTGCTGGCTATACTGAGCTACACGGGCACGAGTGAGCTGTTGAATCACCTTCAACCACGCGCTCTATACACCCTGTTGAGCATATCCTCCTTGCGTCGTGTATGTTGGGAAGGTTCCGTACACATATCGATGTGGTTCCATCAGCTGATTACGACGCCAAGGAATACACATATGAATGAGAAGGCCCTTCAGTACAGCGCGAAGGAAGTTAATCGCTTGTTACGGCACCTTGAGCACCAGTCAAGTTCATACCGGTCTCACGCGCATTTGCTTCTGGTGCTGATGCTTCTTTGCAGCAGAATAACCTTTCGGAGGCTCTTTCCGTACGTAATGTACCTTAAGATCGCGTAGGTAGGCGAAAGATCAGGAAGGCAAAATATAAACCGGAGAGCAACAGACTGGAACATGAACCTCACGTTTCAGAGGTCGTCTTTGGGGTAAACCTGTCCACTTGATGCTCCAAACCGGGACGGTAGTAAGGAAGATGTGTTTGTTCGTGTGTCTAGGTGAATGGAACTGTTCAATTTGTCACTAATTGAAATGACTCTTGCACGGGCGGTAGAATTGAAGCTTCTCCGGGCTTGCCCGTCTGGTAAAGTGAATGAATGCCACTTGCAAGAGACCGGTGAACGATGATGACTTCATACGCTTGTTAGTGGCAAGATTTGAGCGCAAACTAGCTTCAATGGATATGAATGACCCATTCGGCACAGTGCTTGTACGTTGACTTTGCATTGTTTTATTAGAACTATATAACTTTCAGTTAAGAAGACAAGTTCTGCTTTGTGTGTTGTTCCAATTAGAGTTAGCAATCCTTTCCGAATCGTTAATGTTACCCATTGTCCGCCACAAATGATGTCTATTAATTATGATTTCACTTTTTCCATATATAGAGAAATGATGTCATTGCGCGCGTTTTTTGGAACTTGTTTAAAAAACTCAATTCAAATCCCACCTTCACTCCAATTCACGTTGCAAACAGGTTTGGAAGTTTAATTTTTGTGTAAAAAAAAGGAATAATCACTCGTTTTGTTAACCACCGAGAGGAAATGCACAGTACACAAGTTGTCCTCTCTTCATGGGTTTGATTTCGTTTCTTTCCCACGTGGTTCATTTTACAAACCCGAAAAGCAGGGTACGTGAAGGGTTCGTTTCATTTGGGCACACCTTTTGAAGGTCTTGCCATAATATAATCCCCAACAAGCGCCTTCATGATGAACCCAGCCAAGCATTACAGCAAACAGTTCCGCAATGTATCGAAACATAATTTCCTGCTCCGATCGTGCGTGACTTTATAAGCGTGGATCGTTCTGCTGCCCCCGTGGGGTTTGGTGGAACCCTTGCTCGTTTCAAGTTCACGATCATTCGTGGCATGTCATGTGTTATGGTGGGGGTTTGATTTACCAGTTGTTGATCCTTTTTGAGTGTCGTGCTTCTCGTAGTATTTTTTTTCGATGCAGTATTCAAACTTGTTTGATGTTCGTTTAAATAGCGACTCCTGTCAGGTGGGTTTTAGATGCCGATTTGTTTCACGTAAGGGTTGGGCTCTCGTGAACGTCGAAAAGCTGGAGCTAAACGCTTGATGTTTGATACCTAAAATAGAAAAGATCAGATATGTAAAAAAAGGTGTCAAGCTTGACATACAATTTGTACTTAATTGTACGAAAAGGACGAATTAGTTCTTGCTGATACTTAACCGCATGAGCAGTTTTTCGTGATCAAAATAGGTAACAGTACAGATTCTGAACTGGAATCATCAACTTTAAGGGATGGATCACATAATAATGTGTAATATTTCTATGCACTTTTTCATATTATCGGAAATCTTATTTTCCAGTGAAAGTAGAACATTTGTTCATTGCACAATAATTTTAGTTGGAGATGCCAAATAAAGTAGAATGATATTTATTTTAAGACAGAATTTTTAGTATTATTTATTGCGATAACATTTGGCTATCAAGCATAACTTTTTATTCTCCTTCTTGGAAGAATATTTTTTTCTAATTGACAGTGCGATATTTTTAAAACAATTTTAAAATTGGAAAGTTCGATTCTTTCTAAACTTCGTACATTTATGATAGAACTTTATCGCTAACTTCAAATTTCGATGTAATTTGGTATCATTGTGATTTATTTTGTTGCAATTGTGATAATTGCTTTACGGTATCAATTGAGATTAAATTTTGTATTGTTATTTAATTTGACAAACAACGATCGGAGAACTATTTGTTCTTCAAATTAATTGTTCGCAGACTGTAAAATTATCATTTTTCATCATCATCATCAAAATTTTATTTGGAAAGTCTAGATAATGTTTGAAGTTATCCACACCGCAAGCTTCTAAACAGTGCACATAGTGTTGTCAGTATGTACATTATATTATAACAGTGTTGTATGTTTTGTCATATCATCTGGTATCCTTTATTCCTTTTTTCTATAAATATTGTAATCATTCGCTAATGCGACTGACATGCGTATGACAGTTTTGCAAAATCAACAAAAACACACGCAAATCTAATTATTTAACAAATAAAGTTCTGAGAACAATTTTCAATAATGTTTTCATATTTAAACCTTGAATTCTTCCTAAACTTTTTTTTCTGCTCTGTATTAGGAAGTTATTCAACGTTTCGGTAATCAAGTATGCATCTGTACAGCACTTTTGATATAACGTTTTGTCATATCATCTGATACGTAAGCCTTATTTCTTTCTGTGATATCCGCTTGTGTTATTGTAATATCATCTGAAGCATTTATGATAATACGGGTCGATGTTGCCATAAGTTAAAATTCGTTTTTTAGAATTTATTTTCAAATACGACACAAAAAATGCATTTAACCGGCATTATTGAATAACTAAATGTAACACTTGACATACAATCGGTAAGGTAACAATCGGATTGGTAAGCCACGAAAGCATAATGTCTACATTATCATGTAATAACTGTGTTAGTTGGCCACCGTATGCTTTCCATTTCAAAAATCGTATGCTACAGTGGCATGCAAACATTCCATTAGGGAAAAATCCATAACACAACCCAATATTCACATAATTTTGTGATAAATCATTCCCTTAAAAGTAAGCGATTGTTAAAAATATTAACTGTACTGTTTATTGAATTGGAACAATATTGAGGGTCAATCACATTCTGGCTGTGTCTGGATGCCTTTTTGGTGCTTCAACCGTTGTAATCCCTCCAAAATAAATGGTCCCTTTTTCCATCGTTAACGTGTTTCGAATGTTTGGTTTGTTTCCGGAGTAACCGTCTTGTGCATAATTTTCCATCCGCTTCTACTTTAACCATAACAACTGGTAGCGGTACTAAGTCACAGACAGGTCAGAATCCGTTCGGTAGGGTAAACATACGTGACTGGATTTTTAATTTATAACATCTTTGCGGCTCTCATACACCACGCGAGTGTGATTCGGCACGAGTCAACGGCACGGGTCTGACAGAGCACAGCAAATGAGCAGGAACACAAACCGTGGCGAGCGTGGGGAACACGCACTGTTGACGGGTTTATTGGCCGGCGTTCGGTAAGCATTCGACGGTGACGACAATTTGTAAACAAAGAAGGCCCTTTTTGCCGGCCGCCGATTGCCGGTTAGTGTGTAGTAGCGTCACCATTTGAAAAGAGTGTGCCGCATGTGATGCGTGTCTGTCATTAGTTTGTCTCATTCAAATCCGGAAATACCGTTGCGTTTCGGTTGAAATAATTAATCGTGCTGTGGGTGTGTGCGAGGGTGTCATTGGTTTGGAATGAATATGGACGTTTGACGAGTGTTTTTTTATATCTTACATATATAGGCAAAAACAAGAGGATATGTATGGCCTAATTTTCTTAAGCCAATGACCCAATTTTAATGTTTTTTTTTTTACTTTACTACGGACATTGATACCTGAAATAGAGTTTCAGTGTATCAATGATTATGCCTTCGATTAAAAAAATCCTCTTCCTTTGAAAAACGATCGGTGATGATCGTCTTCAATCCGGACCGGATATAAAATCATTATGGTAAACATTTTGATTTTGCTTTGCATCGTGTTAAATGCAAACCATTTTTTAACCCATTTAGCGCACTTCAGCTCGCCTCGACGTTGATTTACAGCTGGGTGAGGTTTCCAGTTACACATGCGTAGACATTAAATCGTCAGTTGGCCGTCTATCTATCGTACACAAAACATAACATACAGGGCGGCAATTGTTGATGTTGGGTAACGAGCGTTTTCCAGTGTTTTCTCCATCTTCGTTTTACATACAGCGGCGAGTGTGAACGATGCCAAAATAAACAAATTTTCAATCAATTGCGTAAGCAACCATTTATTATTATCTGTACCGTAGCAAAATAACGAGCAAAAAACGATCCGAATCCATGCGCGTGATTGTGGGTGAAAGTGTTCCTCTTTTTCGATCTTTAAAGAATAAAGTACAATTTGCATTGGAAAAAAACGGAGAAGAAGATGTTTTGGGGCAAAAGCAGACAACTATTGATCGCTGTGAGAGAAGGAAATAGAAAAACGTTTAATGGTTTCGAGTTTGGAGAAGAAAAAAATGTGAATTGGTCGCTCTCGATGATACACGATTATGCGTGCATTTTTGATGTTTTTTTCTGTTTGCATGCATTTCTGTGCATGTTTCTTTGTACACGCATGGTTGATACGTTGAATCATCTGCATGGTGATCTATTTCCGAACAGTGTGTCTATTTGGACGCACGTGTAAATGATCTTTCACTACAAAAGCGATGTGTGCAGTACTACTCTTGAAATTATTTTGCTTGTACTTTTTATCCCTAGTTTTTTTGTTTTTTTTTGTGAAATCAACTTCACTTGATTGCTGACCTCATTCTTTAGCGCTGCGGGAAGAATTCCTCTGGTTTACGGTTAAGCCATCTCTTATTTCGTCACCAGACACGAACCAAACCCGATCTACACTGTTGGTAGTGTATTTGTGTGCAGTTTTGTGTAGTACAAGCTTTTAACTAAATTTTTTATCGTTGTTTATTGATTCTCCTTTCATGTGTGGTTATTAATAGTTACACATTTTACCCAAAATCATTGTAATGTCTCTTTTAAATTTGCTAATCTTTGGCGTTGTTTTACTTCAAAAACAAACAAAAAATAAAAAAGTTTTTGGAAAATTAATATATTAACATCATTCGAAGTGCTTAGACTTGATGAAATTCGGAAACATGAAACTTAAACAACATTCAAAAAAATGTAATTTCAATAAAAGCATTAGAATGTAAAATGTGTAAACCTATTGGTTCATTATTTGAAGTATTTGCACTATATTGTTTTTGCTGGTAAATAACTAAACCATGGAATTCGCGTTCATTTTAATTATTTTACAAATGTATCTTATCATTTTCAATTCGTAATAATACGTTTTAAAACTTCAATTTTCAAGTTTGTTGTTAATGCGAACAATATTAAATATAATAATGTTAGAATAGGATAACAACAACATCAGAAATGGAAATAGGGTTTTTAGAAGTGTTTTCATACAAATTAAGTTGTTGAAAATTATAAGGTAAATTTGTGAAGCGATTAATTTATGTAACAAATGCATAACTCAAGAAAATCCTTATTTTCCTTATTTACTCGATAACATACGCTAATTGTCAGTAATGAAAAGCAATTTTATTGTTTTGAAAAATACTATCGAAAAGTCGATAACAGTTCAGGATTTGAGGAAAATTGAGGACCAAGCCACAAGAATGCCCCAAGAGGAAGTAACATTGGAACTTTTACCAGTGTCCAGACATACACCTTAGACCACGCCAAATGTAACTAGAAGGAGAAAGTAGGAGGGTACTGATGAAGGGGGAGAAGTATATTTGTTTGAATTTTCGTATCTCTCTTGAGCAGGTCTCTATCAAAGCGAAACTAGCATTCATTCACCATATTTGGGGGTTTCGAACAACGACAACATTTGTAAACTTTCCACACACACAGCACAGCTTTCATTCTATTTTGGGCCTCCAATAAGCTTGGCACATTTTTAGAACGTAGAAAAATCGAAATCAGTTTTTCGTAGGCATAAATTGTTAGACAATTGCTCGTGTAAAATTATTGAACGGAACGAAGTACGATGGAACAGCGTTTTTTTCAAGCAATTCTTCAAGCAATTAAACTGTTCATTACTATATTCCAATTATATTGATTATTGATAAGCAATTATTTAAAACATGAAATTTTTATTCAATATGCTTACATTTACGATCATCACTGTTTGTTCTGTACCAAACCGGGTGAACCTGCGCAGTAGAAGATCAACGACTTTCGTTCTCTTCACGATTCTCCTTTGTGAATTATCGTTCTCGCGCGCTCTCTCTCTCTCTCTCTCTCTCTCTCTACATTCTTGGCTCATCGCCCACATGCACATACCCGAGGGTGTATCCCGGGTTTTCCACCGTTTTCCCATTTAGTTTTTCCGACGCTGTGATACGGATCCGGCGAAGAATACTCAAACACCCGCGTCGATCGCGGTTCGTTGCAAACTACTATTTCGTTTCTGTTTCCTCCGTGCAAGTTTCGCTTGTTTGCACGTTGGACGTTCACTGATGTGTGCGATCACTTACGTTTCAAGCGTTTTTTTTTGCTTTCGTTTTTGTGTGTTTTGTGCTGTTGGTAGTGTGGTTGGCAGCATAGAATCAAGAATCTAACTTAAAGTATGTTTCCGTACAGTAATGTAAAAGAAATTCATTGTGCTTTATGGTTGAGATATATAACGATCATGTCCCCGTGTGCAGTTACAATGTGGTTGTGATTTTTCAATCGAATTCCTCATTCGCGGCCGTTGTCGTACGGCCATCATCCGAACGGCGTGTGATTTGGTTCGAGTTTAAAAATAAAGTGTGTGTTATCCTGCGAATTATTATGCTTGAGGTTGAGGTCTGGCTTTTGTTGCAACACGCACACATCGGGAAATGCCGGAACATTCGGCCAGCTCTTAGCAAGTGTTTTTCGCCGTACAATCCACCAAACGCACTAGCATTATGATGTTGATTTGCGCACGCCAAACGAGTGACCCGTTGGTGGTCTCTCTCTCCGGTCATGTACATCTCTGTTTCCTTTTTTTGTTGGCAACTATTCTTCCAACACAGACGACAATGGTTCGTGCGGAGTGTTGTTCACCGCGTGGGTGAATGCGTCACAATACTCGTCGTCTTTGTGCCACGATCGTGTTTGATCGTTTTGCGAATTTTCACATACTGTCGATAATTCTATTAGTACATGAGTAATGTTTGGGGAAGCTTTTGCTACAGCACTACCTGGCTCTATTTGATTGCTTGTGGAGTAAAAGATAAACAAAATGCCACATCGTATTAACTTTCCACTAGTGAGATTAGACAAGCGAAATTCGGAAGTAGATGATTATCCTCTCTTTTAGCTGCTATTATGCTCACAGTATTTAGACGCAGCTGCACTTCCGACACCTTTCTACTTCACTAATGATGGGAGTTGGGATTGTTCGACCGAAAAACCCCGTACCATAAACGTTTTTTTTTTCGTTCTCTGTACATCCCCTAGACGTCTTGGGACTGCCTTTTGTTTGGACTCTAAAATTAGACGCTGGCGTTTGGAACGACAGCCAGCCAGTCAGTAGCAGCATAAGCAGAAGTCCGTTAAACCTAGCTAGAAGAGAGCCAAAGCGAGGGACTAGTACGAGCGTGCAAATGCGTGCATATAGTTGTGTATTTATGACCTGCTAGGTCTAAATAGTCGCCTCTCGTTGTTGTTGCGTTTGAACTGCATTTATATTGCGCGAGAATAGGCAGTGACAGCTAGAACGATGATCCATGACTTCTTAATAAGAAACAATTATCCCGGATGAAGCAATGCACATAAATATAAAAACTTTAGTTTTGCTTTTTCTTTGCTTGATTTTTTGCTTGCAATTTTTAATCGCTTGTTTTGTGCATCATTTGGGCTGAGTTTTGAAAAATGTTTAGAATTTAATTATATCATAATCAGTTTTTCTTACATATAAAGTGCACATTCAAAACACTGCAGGACAAATTTCATCCTTATCATAATTAATTTGCTGTTATCACCCAGAAAAGGCAATAGATGGCGCTGTATTGATTACTGCTAAGTCTAATTTTAAGCTAGACGATGTATTTTATATGGGTAAAACAACGTTTCAATGTTGAAACTTTAACAACTTCGATTCTACTGAATATTTCAATTTGAAACTTGGAACATATCTGCTGAAAATAGTATTCATTACCATCGCGAAACAAGTGAAGCATTAAAATATTATTTAATGTCTCTTATTTTTAGATAATATGATTGATCGTTTTAGATACATTCTGAATAATAGACAGTGGTGAAAAATATGTAATCTGATATTGATCTTTCTCATAAATTTTCTTGAAATTTGCATTGATTTTTAACAGTGTTAAATAATAATTGAAGAATTTGTCGACTACTTAATTCAAAACTAACTCTTGTATTAATTTATTTAGGAAGAGATGCAAGAAAAAAGTTAATAGCAGCGATATGTTATTACAAAATTTATTTAACTTTGAGAATGAAAATGATTCCCGGGTATACCGGGTAAAGGACAGTGAAGCTTGGGTAGTGAGGTTTAAGTCATTCCGTACAATTTTGATATTGCCTGTATTCACTTATACCCAAAACACATTGTGCTACCTTACATCAATGGAAGGTACAACTCTCATTAAAAAGTATATTTTTAATTGTCCTTTGCTCAGGGTTAAGCGCCTCGTGCGCCAATCATTCATTATATTACATCACACAGTGTATTGTGGTAGACGCATTCTAAAGGATTAGGTCGTGTGGTGTCATAGCCATGACGGGACTGCACCACCTGTTACAATAGTTATCACTGATAACACTTCTAGTCTACTAGTGCAATGTGTTGTGATATTGAACACTACGAAAATATTATCTTTCACTCATCACTCAAAGCAATCAAATCTCGCCGGTTGTCCGAATTGCAACTTAACCTAGACGCTGTGCTGTGCAGCTCGATCACATTCACTTTCATGATCAATTCGACGATCGACAGCATCACCGGCATCGTAGGAAGAGAAAGAGAGAGAGAGCGACCGCAATACACAAGTGTTCGTCTCGCCGTCCTGGGATTCGCCATTCCACACATTGCATTCATTGCGTCCGGTGACGGCGATGTGCCAAAAGTGGTGCGGTTTGTACGCTTGACTTCACGTCCACGACCACGCCAACCAAAGTCGACGGCGGGCGACACTGTGTTCTAGTTCTAATTTGGCAACCGGCTGTGAAAGATTTTGGCCTACATTTTTCGGAATCCAAAGCCTGTTTGTGTTGCTGCTAGTAAGCCGCAGTTGAGTGTACTCGTGTGATGGAATGGTGTGGGTTGTGGTAGTTTTGGACGAGCGTTTTCCATGCTTTCTTTCTTCTCAGGCTCCACGAACAGGACGGCTTAGCCTGTGCGCTGCTTTCGCTAGTTGATTGGTGATTGCTTTTAGTAAAAATTGTGCTCAGAACTGCCCCAGTTTCGGTGAAAAGAAGCATTATTCAAACCACTCTGGCTGGAGAGTATATGTGACCGACATCTTGTTTGTTCCATTCCCGCACTGCGATGTACAGAAAGCAGCAACGGATCGAACAGAGGTCGCCCTGTTACATCCCACAGACCCAGGACGCCCTTAACAATGTTAGCGATCTAATAAGCAAGTTCGAGGTACGCAACTATCCTATAAATAGAGGACTGCTGCCCGAACTATCGCCACCCCGTGCGGGATTCATTGTCCCGGGGACGGAGAGCTACGAAGCATCCTACCGACCGTACGGTGGTGGTTCACCACGAAACGTCTACCAACACTATTCGCCGACTCATTCTCCGCCACTAGGGCAAACGCGTCGCCGTCTGTCAAACCGTTTACCGTGCGAGTCCCAACTCAACGATACAGCCTCTCTCAGTGACGGTGGGGATAGTGTACAGTCGGGCAGGATGGACGGACGCCAGTTTCGACAGCGTCCTCCCGGTGGGCTTTACTACCAAAATGGTTCACTCTCGTCGTTGAACGAGTCCGACTACTACGAGGAAGTGTTTGATGTTGGACCACGAACGCCACCTACCGGTCGGTTCTATCAGCAACAGCACCAGCAACGCTACGGTGACGGTGTGCTCCTTGAGGAAGTGGATGAAGCGCCATTAAACAAGGAACAGGTCACTAGCACACTGACACGCTTCGGTGCCATACTGCAGATGCTGTCCCGGATCCCGTTTCCCCGGATGTCCGTCACCGGCATGGGGCTTTGCTCGCTCGTCGCCATCTTCTTCTGTCCGCGTGCGATCGGTTCGAATATATTGTTTCCCGGTTTCAGACTACTGTTCGGTACGCTGTACCCGGCCTACGCCTCGTACAAAGCGGTACGAACGAAGAACGTCAAGGAGTATGTAAGTATTGGGCCGTATCACGAGTGCATTGCATCCCGAAGATAGACTAACATGATCGTGACGGTTATTGTTGTATATATTGCAGGTCAAATGGATGATGTACTGGATTGTGTTCGCTTTCTTCACCTTTATCGAAACGTTCACCGACATACTGCTGTCCTGGTTTCCGTTCTATTACGAAATTAAGGTGATCGTCGTCCTGTGGCTTCTCTCACCGGCAACCCGTGGTAGTTCGACGCTGTACCGCAAGTTTGTTCACCCGATGCTAACACGCCGAGAACAGGTGAGTTATGATTTTAAATTTGTCCCAGATTGGTGAGTACTAGTGGTGGAAAATCATAAAAATCCACGGATCATCAGAGATCATAAAAAAGGAGCGGATTGGTTTCGTCCATTTCTTGAGAAGAGCGGTTACATTAGGTTTTTTATCCAATTCAGTGCATCAAGTATTTGGAACGATCGTTGATAGGAACTTATGCTCGATTTTTGTACTCATAGGTACTCATGAACTTGTGAACTTTATTTTGAGGTAATGCATATGATCTTATGAACGATACTTTAAATGATATTGAAATGAATCAGGTGTCGTTCACCCCAATTCTGTAGCGGACTACTTTAGGTTCTTCCTTGTTTTTAGAATTACTCATAAAACCTTGAAGGAATAAGTATGATGTTTGAAAATATTGTATAAAATTACAAAAAAAAACATAATTACAAAGTAAATGTACCTTGCTGCATTCAGGATTAAAAATTGTAGTGGAAATTGCAGTTATTTATACAGAAGCTTACCTGGAAATTGCCCCCAAGCTCTTCATCGTTATCTTATATACACTGGACCTTTTAACTCAGCAATGGACTTTTTTATTCATTAAACCTTACATTTGTTGAAAAAAAAAACGATTAGAAAATACAAAAATCGAAACACCCAATTTTTGCGTGTATAGCGCAAGAATATTGTATAAAGAAAGGTGAGAATGGTTTATACATCAAGATTTAATTTTAGCTATAGCAATAGTTGCAAAACTTGTGCTAGTAACGACGTCCGGATGATTCTGTGACAGATACAGTAGATATGTATAAATAAATCATTTAGGGAACTTTCACTGATAACGTGAGGCAAAAAATGAGAATTTCCGATCTTCTCCTTCCCTATTGCAACAAATTGTAACGCCGGGAACATCCTCTTTCCATTTATTACTGGTTGTAAACAAACCTTAATATTGTTAATTAGAATTAGTTCGTATTGCCCCGGAAAATATTCTACATATTTTGTAAATTATTCGTTGTAAATATTTTAATTGGAATCTCACCATAATGCCAAAGATGGATTCATGATAAAATACTGCAAACACCACTTCCAAACGAATCAATAATTCGTTTGCATTGATCTTCAATTGAGGAAGAAGATTGTTCGGAAACATGGTTTAGGAGTTATCAACGAAGGACTTGACTCATTCTTACGCTTTGCTTGTGTTTTCTAGATATTTATTAGTTCCTGTTGCACTTCTCGGTAACTTCTGCTATCAAGAGGCCGAAACTTATTTTTTCGGAATTTTCCCCAAAAAGCAGAAGGTATTTTAGAAAACATGATCAACTATATACTTCTCGAATTGCGAGGAATGAATATTTCTCGCGAAATAAAGAAAGCAAACTTTTGGGAATGTTATATGCAAAACTTATTAAAACATAGATGTTTGTATACCATTCTATTTCATTATAGTTCTAGGCATCGTATGTACCTTATTTGAACAAAAAAAAACAAAAAAAAAAACACCACAAATATATTCTTAAAATTATGTTGCATTGCATTGTCAGTGAAATTACTTCATTGTTACAGTAACTCGAAAGCGTTTCTAAAAAATTCACACACATTCTTTCTTATCTTTACGCCAGGAAATCGATGACTACATCAATCAAGCCAAAGAGAAGGGTTACACCGCCGTGCTGCAGCTGGGCTCGAAGGGTGTTAACTACGCCACCAACGTTATCATGCAGACAGCCATCAAGGTAATTGCGTTCGTAAGCTTCGTTTGTGAAGCAGTTTTGCAACAACAAAGCGTTATGCAAAAACAATTTCCAGAAGGAGTATTTGTATTTCTCGTTGGCCAAGAACCAACAACACAGTCGGTGTAGCTTTAACATACCATCTACTTAACCAAAAAGTCATGTTTAAGTTTTTCAAATTAACGTTTTAATTTTGTACTAAACCTTTGCCGAATTGTGAATGCTTATAATATGTGTTATGGTTAAGGTTTTAATGTTTTCTTAACGAGAAAAAGGGCAAAACAATTGCTTTTGAAAGCGTTCACAAAATGCATTGCAATGCATCACGATAGATAGTGTTTTTGTATAATAAATAAAACACTTGTTTTTGTATTAGAATGCAACAGGATGCGTATCGCCTTATGCACCCACAAACACACACACACCATCACGCGCGCGCAACCGTATTAACAATCGCAAAATTCGATTCTTTTTTTTGTTTATTTTTTTCTTCTTGTTTCATTGGTTTTAACCGAACCCTCGCTCTCCTGTTCCTTTCCCGTCATCCCACGCCCTGCCTTCGATGTTCCCATGTCGAATGAAACAAAAACAAAAAGGTTTTAGGCACTAAAACTGATACACCATTCAGTAGCATGATGCGCATAAGTCAATCCGATAACTCACTGCTAATGAGCGCAGCTGCAGCAGCTGCCCGCGCAACCACCGGTGACCCCTTTGCTTCCGGATCGGTCACCACCATGCACACTAACGGCTTGAACACTAACTACCGCGCCACGGGTGCTACATCCGGCGAAGATAAAGCTGACGGTGGGTCGCTAATGGGCACCGAAACAGAGCAGCAGTACAATGTACCAGCGACGAGTCCTCTGCCTGCTACGCGCGTTCGACGATCACAATCGGTTGATTCGGCACTGAACAGCCGAGTCCCCGCCCGTTCAGGGACGAGCCGTAGTGTAACGCGCTCTAGAGCTGCTGCTAACCTGCAACAACATGCGGTGATCTACGAGATGGACAGTGAGGACGAGGAACGCTTCCTTGCTACCGAGACAGATCTTATACTGGGACCATCGGCTACCTCCACTACGACTGCAAGCAACACTGGCAGGATTCGGGGTCGGGCGCGTGCCATCACTGCCATTAGCGGAAGCGAAGAGTCGGACGGAACGACGGAAACAGGTGCATCCCGTTCGGGTGGAACAGCGAAGGTTAAAACCTCCGCAAAAGACACGGCACGTGCCAAAAAGACTGTCAAAGGGACCACCTCAAAAGCGGCCACAAAAACGGCTCCGACCGGACGTCGGAAAGCAAACACCGAGACGGATAGTGTTGGAATGGATGTGGAGTGAACATAACGTTAAGTTTAATTCTCAAACAATCAGGTGTCCATGGCAGGGAAATACATTGTTAAGCTTAGGCCCAAACTAGACATTAACTCACGGTAAACGAGCACCACACAACAAATCTCCCAAAAGGACCAAAAACCCCGTGCATACTTTCTTCCGAGAAAACGATCTTTTAACGATCGAGTTGGTTTGCAATCATTTTCCTTATTACAATGTACTAACAAAAGAGGCATTTTGTACGAGGAGTTCTCTAACGCATGGTCTTATAACTTCTCGAATGCGTGTATTTCCTGTTCATTACTTTTTCTATTGGCGACACTTGGCAAAATGTTGTTCTTTCCTCTCTCTCTCTTCTATTGCAGCACGTACCAACTGAACAGCTTCTGAATCTGACGCTCAAATCGAACGATTCTTAGCCATTAAAATAGTTAATAGCAATCATGATATCATGCGTGCAGAATAAAATATCCCTCCGCAATGCTTTCTAATTGCAATTTGCTATCATATCTGCGTAATGTTAAATTAAATCGCAAATTAAAGCCATCATCAGACATTTTTTCGTACTAAGGGAAACCGGAAAGATATTTGGACTTGGATAGTTATGTAGGAAACATTCTGTTTAAATTTAAAGGTAAAGTTTTTTTTCGCACAAAAGTACTGGTAGTAGTGAGTGGCAAATTAGTGTAGCCGGGCATGTGCGACTTGTTAGAAGGTTTTTGGAGTTTGGGTGAGAAAATTAGAACCCATTTCTGGATTCTTTTCAAATCGAAGTGGAATATGTAGCGGTAGATGTGGAATTTTATCCCCCTTTCATAATTTTATTCGAAATTAAATTGTTGAAGGCATGCCCAACTATTCATTTGAGAAAGCTTTACACATAATTTATTTCAAAAGTGCTAAAATTCCACTTTTATCTGTAAAAGTTCTAGTTTGACTTGAGAAATGTCGAGAATTGGATTCCGGTTGACTATTCCATCTGAAAATTATTGTAATTAAATGCCGGCTTTAGCCTAAAATTTCGTCTCAACCTAAGCGTAATTCCAGTCACAGATCAGAGCCCATTCAGCCATTCGGGCAATAGGAACATGTGCGGCCAAATAAGAAAAAAAGGTAGCAATTTTTTAAAACAACCAAGAAATATGATCTCGTATGAGAGAATAAAAAAAGAGTGAAAAAAAGGAAAATCATTAATGTAGAAGAAAAGTTTGTTAATGTTAGTATACAGAAAGGCACATACGTTAGGGTTGCGTGTAGCACTGGTAGGGACATTAAGGTGTAGTAATAATTTACAATACAATTTAAAAGTATAGCATGAATTTTACAATTATGTTTGCACGCTCAAAGTAGTAAAGTAGCTTAATACAGGTGGACATGTTAGTAAAAATTATGGTAAATGAATTTTAACTATACGATACGATGCGAATAAAGTTTCCGAAAGCGATGTAAAAGAGACGCAACGTAAAGGACAGATCCTTTAGGGTGTTTTTTTCGTTGGTACGAAATCTTCACACGTTCACACATTGAAAGCCATTCGAGTGTAGTGTGCGCTTAAATCGCTTTTGTTTATTTGCACTGTTGCGATTTGTGTTTAAGCTTCGGCTGTGAAAACTGTGTTTCTAATCCGCCGGTACGTATTTTTTTTCTCTTCTTATGATTTTTTTTTTTAATTTCTGCTAATTCATGTCATCATTGTACGCACAACACACATGCACAGGAGGTACGAACGTTCTAGTAACATTATTTGTTTCAATGCAAAACGAACTGTGTACCAGGAAGAGCTCGATTTAGATAGGGTTTCCTTTAATATACCCGAGTAATTTTGGACCTTGACTTGCTTTATCGTTTCCAGGGTGGTGGTGGACTGGTGCAAACACTGCGCAAGAGCTACAGCTTGAGTGATCTCTCCGAACCGGACACCCAGCGGACGCAGGATGAGGTTGACGAGATCGTTAACCGGCCGCAGCGAGTGTTACGATCGAAGAGTTCCCGATCGTCCTCCGGCAGCCGGCAGATGGAGATGTACTTTCCCGAGGTGGAGATCGCCGGTGCACCGTATCATGCGACCGCTGCACCACCGTACAAGTATGAATTCAGTTTGAAGAAGAGGAGAGAGCATGGCAATAACTTATCATCTTTATTTACGGTTTTTAGCTACATTCGTTCATCGGACGATATAAGCTCCGGTTACTCGAGTGCCGAACCAGGCCTGAGCCGAACGGCTTCGATGAGCAACACTGCACGCCCGAGACTGAAATCAAAAACGCGCGAGGTGAGTACGATTTAATGCTGTTAAACAGGATCATTCTCTAGAATATTACTATACATAGTGGTAAAGGTACACCTAAAAAAGAACCGGAAAATAATTAACATTACGCTACAAATAACCACAAAAACCCAACATATCGCGAACATCCCGGCAAAACTTTCAGTGGACACGTTTGGTATTTTTATTAGCATTTTTGTTTTGAGGTTTTTTATTATTTTGTATTTTATTCTTTTGTTTAATGGACCCGCATGATGGCACTTTGTTTTCGAACCGCAGGATCAGGATGAGTACGGGACGGATGTGTTTTACGATGAGCAGAACGTCTTTTATGCCGATAGTAGTAACCATGAGGGCATTCGTTCTAGCAGCTTCATTCCACAGCGGGCTAGCATCTACGAGCTGCATGCTGGTAGTTCACTACCAGCCATCACGCAGGCGGAACATACAGTAGAAACGGCAACATCACCTACATACTCTAGTGCTACACAATCGGCACAACGCATTGGAAATGTTCCACCGGAAATGAATGATAAATATAAGCTGTTTCTAGCATGGATGGAGGAGCAGCAAAAGCGCGAGAAAGAAGTGGAACACCCCACTAATGGTATGGAAACGTCCAATAATACAAAACTTGAGGACAGTAATTCGTCTCAGCAGGATACAGAAACTGGAAAAGAAATTGAGCGCTCTTTTATAAGGGAACAAGAGCTAGTTGCTTCTGTGAAGCAAGAAGAAACGGAAAATAATAGCATCGAACGCTCCAAATCTTCCCCAGAAGAGATAGCCACACGAGTTGAACCAATGCAGGATGATCTTTCGGCTATGGACGATAACTTTATGGATACAATTTCTGTATCGTCGAACGAAAATGATGAATTTTTAGAGGTTGAAGTCACAACAGACTCTACGGCAGACTTGAATAACCACGAGGAGGAGCAACAGAAAGATACCTCAAAGGATAATCCTGTGGAGGATATAAAGGAAACCCCTGAAAGTGTCACTATTCCGGAGGAAATAATAGTAACCGAACTCAATGTCAATTTGGATGTGGAAAGCCAACAAAAAATGACAGAAGAAGCGACTGAACTACCATCCGTTATTGAAGAAAAGGAACAGCAACAAGACGCAGTTAGTGAGGAACATTTAGCTAAAGATGTGATAACGCCCACGGAATCATCCAACCTGATGGTTGCCTCATGTTCCAACTCCAACTTAACGTCCTCCAGCTCATCTCTTGCAGTGTCGGAAGGTAGTACCGGTAGTGTTATTAATCTGGCTGCCGAAGGTGCTCCATCCGTGCCAGGGAAGAAACATCCGTCCTTTGGGAAACAGCGTAAGGCACCGCCTGTTCCACCACCACCAGAAATGATCGTTATTCGAGAACCGCCCAAAATTGCACCTACTATTACTCCTCCTTCGATTCCTTCAAATCCCACAAATGGTGAAGTTTTGATCGAAAAAAGGTCAGTGTCTGCGATTCCTCGTACCACCGCACCGATGGCTGCAGCGCCAGAAAAGTCTAAACCGAAAAAGTTTATGAGTTCCCTGACGGGTATGTTCAAGGGACACGGTGATACGGCGACATCGAGCAGCCGTTCGAACGAATCGGCACAGTCGCAACCATCGATGGGACATCCCAAAGAGACGGAAATTTAAAACCTCTCCCCAGCCACAAACAGCCAGATCCAAAACACGCGTGCCCGGAACGGTTTATTGCTGACGTTTTTTTGTCATATGAACGAGGTTCAAGGTTAGGAAAAAGACGACGAATGCGTTAGGTTGCCGTTTTTTAGTGTTTTCTCCTGTTTGTTTTTGCTTATGTTTATTTGTTTTCATCTCGTTTTTTTAAATTAATCATTATATTTTATTTCATTGCTTCTTTTATGAGAAACTGTGGTTGTGTCGAAATGAAGGGCTTTATTTTTCATAATAGTTTATCGATGTTGATCATTTTACGATGGATTTTGTCCCTAAACCTCAATGGATATGTGTGGTAGAGATCCTTCAAATTTTTATACAGTCCTTAACAGTAGTACACGACCACAGAACTATAAAAAATATAATTTTACATATACTTTAACTATATGGACACCTGTTTTTTTTCTTTTTGATTTACTTAAAATCCTCAAGGCATAGATACAGGCATTGTACGTATGATTTTAGTGAAATGCAATTCTTCGATAAAAATTGCTATGTTGCAGTGGGTAAAAAATGTACAAGTAATGATTACATTCCTTAACTAAGCCAGATATTGACCGAAAGACTTTGGTTCCTTTGAAAACTCGTTATAGAATTTTTAGACCGTTTTTCACTATACATGTCGCTATTTTGACCTTTTTCCTCTATGTTAGTTATGTTTCTGTTCTCATTTCCTTTTGTTCCATTTACTACCAACATATGTACTTATTTTGTTGGGTAATTTTGTAACAAACATGATTTACAGAAAAGAAATTTTTAGAATACGTTTACACAATTTTTAAAATTCCAAAAGTGATGGTTTAAAACTTGATATCAATTATGCATTCAAAAAATCGTTGAAAAATATGTTTAAGTGTAAAAGTCGTAAAAAAATACAACAAGATGCATTAGCCACACTTTTTTAACGTAATTAACGTTAACGTCATTAGACAAACTGTCAAGTAGTTGTTACGGGCAAAATACGATGTTTTTCCTATTAAGATTTTTAGTATTTCTCATATCGCATGTATTCATTTCAATTTTAATTACCTTAAGGCATTTCTAATAACCTTCCTAAACATATATTTGTATTGATGAAGCGACACCCTAAAGTAGTGCAAGAAATGGATAAGCAAAGCAATATTGATAAATGGCATATGAAAACCTAAAATAAAAATAAGGCAGTATATTTTTCCGAAAGGTAAATTGTAACAAAATGTTGAAAAAATATAACAAAATGCTTCTTACTGTTCGATGTCGACTCGTTTAGTAATGTTATACGGAGGAATTTTACACGTGCCAAAAAAACTTGTTAAAGTGTGTGAAAAATCTTAATTTTTGTTTCAAAATTTGTGTTTAATATTATTCTTTACAACTTACAAGAACATCAATTTCAGCTAAATCTTCTAATCATTTTTTCTTCTAAAAAAACGCGGGTGTTTGCATAAGTTTGTTAAGGACTGTATCATTATTTTATTTCTTTTTTCTGTTGTTACGACGGAGTAGAAAAAGAAAAAAATGCTAGGGAGCAAAACAGAGACAAAGAGAGCAAAAGAGAACACCAGTCTACTAAGATCCAGTGAGCTTGTGGATCCAATCTTTATGTTGTAATGCTGTGTTCCTGACGAATGTCCCCAGATATGAATAGCTCATAGTAGACAATGTTTTAATGGTCCCACCGACCCCCACAGCAGAGTATTTCTCCATCATCTGTAAATATTCAGTTCAATCTATTTGCCAGATAATTCGCAACGAGATTCGTGTTTGTTCCCCGACGGAACTCCTATTAAGCTTCTTAGTGGCACTTTAGTGTCTTTTTCCTCCAACTTCATAATTCTAGCGCAATTAATTCTCCATGTTTGGGTAACTAACAGTGAATGAGTTTGGAGCGTGTATGAACTGCGTAATAGAGATAGATCATCGTGTGACTAATGTGTCTCGCTTTTCTATTTTATCATGCGATTTGAGTTTTTATGGTAATGCACATAATTAAACAGAAAATGGTTTACCAAAAACCCCGTCATGTGCATGCGCAGAAAGATGCGTCCGAATTCTTCTCATCACTGATACGAACGTGACCCATGATTGCATTTTGAAATTGTTCTGCTGTTTGTTTTTTTGTTTTGTACTTTCATTATGGATTTTAACATACACTCCTTTTTCTTCTGTTTCTGTTTTTTGCAGGAAAAGATGTCGGCCAGCTGTACGACGCTGCCTCGCACCAAGAAACCGGAAAAGGTCACCAAAACACGCTCGAAAACGGAAAAACCATCAGTTTAATCGGTGTATGTTGCTAGTTTTGCTGTGCACCTTTCCAGCGCCCACTACCCTTTCCATTGCTGATATTTCGAGCTTGTCCGTTTGTCCTGTGCGTGTGATCCGAACCGGGACGATCATGTAGTGGTGTTGTAGCTTTACGTACTGCGATAAAGCAAATACGGATTGTTTTTTTGTTGTAATTTGTCTTCTGGAGAGTAAGTGTTTCTGTCTCTGTGTGTATGCGTAGGTGATCTGATCTAGAATGTAATATGTATTTTATGACGCTCCGCAGACAGGAGTGGACAGTTTTTTGTTTTTGCTACAATTGAATACAAGCATTTATATAAATGATACATCAAAGGGGGAACAGATGGGAACCACCACCAAGGATATCGCGAGCATGCAAATGGATGCCAAAATATGTGACACGAGCGAAAGAGAGAGAGAGAGTTGAGAATTGTTTGTGATGAATGCAAAATAGAGTGAAAAATGGTGTAGGACAGGAACGAAAGATTATTGCGCACAAAAACCATATATAGTTTTTCTTCCTAGCTAAATATCTTCTCTTTCATTACTTCCCATTTCATTTTGATCATATTGCTTCATTATTTTCGAAACATTTTTCGCACAAACAAACGAATGAGCTTGATCGTTATTGTATATTTGCACAAAATCACTACATATCTGGTAATGAGAATCTAATTTCTTCATCGCGGTACTGTTTTTTACATTTCCCAGGTCAGTATGATTTTAGGTTATGTACACGGAATGTAATCTACCAGTGCCGAATGATAAGCAAAAAGAGATGGAAAAGCTGGAACAAGAACAAAACGATCGTTACGATGATAATTATAGAATAGGACGTTTGGAGGAGGAAAACTGAAGAATAAGTGATATGTATGACATCACGCTTAGATAGTGCAATCGAACGAGAATAAGGTAAGCATTTCCTTCCGGTGAAAGCAGTTTAGCAAATCGAGCAGGGGGATGGATTAAGATGGCAAATCCACCGACTGGCATTAGGACTGTTGATGGAAACATACTACACAACTTAAAGACATAGGGAGATAGAAGGAGCTAGCTTTGTGTTAGGAATTTACTTCTACCCCTCCCAACGTGCTCTCCACTTAAATTTATCTGCCCATAATCTGGTGATAAGAGTTACTACGCTCAATAACTGGCCAATAAAATATGAAAAATCCCATAAAATCTTGAAAATTTATGGTAAACGTTTCATTCGCTTTCTGATTTCTTAATTTATTTTTTCGTTACATTTCCAATCTAATGCTTTTTTTATGCTATGAAAATCCGAAAAGCAACTAATTAACAACACTATTCGCAAAGCTTCTGGACACTTAGTTACGTTTCTGTTACTTTCTGCTAAAAATAGAGAAATGAAACTCCTACGCTGTTTAGTGGAATCTAGTTAGCCTCCGGAAGCTGGTTTTGTCAGTTGGGTCGTGCGTTTCATAACTGTCAAAAGCACTTTGTTTTGACATTAGTTTGTTTACCTTCTCCTTTTCAAAGCGGTACGGTTCTTGTGTGGGGAAAATTATGGATTCCAAGCGATTGCGGCTCAATTTTGAAAACGTGTGTCGTTTTTGTCTTTCTGAGGAAAATTGTTTACCTTTGTTCATTGAATCAGCTCTTAATGAGTGCCTGTTTGATGCAGTGGATGTGCTTTTATTGAAGGTAGGTTCATTCACGCACGCCGAGCGTGTGCTTTCTTGTTAACTTTTAATTAAACCCGGTCCAATCAATTTATAGGTTGATGAAAATGATGGACTACCGAACTGCGTGTGTAGCGAGTGTCACCGAACAATGGCCGATTTTGTCCAGTTTGAAGCAACTGCGCTAGAAACATACACTAGGTTGGAAAGTGTCCTCATCCACCTTGACGGCGGCGATGATGTTCAACAAGATGATGAAGAAATGCTTGAGGATAGTGTTCAATTAGAGAAAAATGTTGGCAAGGTGGAAAATGAAACTAACCTTGAGCTGGATATTGTTTCACAAGAAATCCACCACCTCACACAAGCAGAACAAACACAAATACAGTGCCCCAAAGCGACGAAAAAGAAAGCTTGCCCCGTGTGCGGTAAACTGGTATCACAGGTCAGCAAACACGTGCTGATGCACAGTGGCAGGAAAAACTTCTCCTGTGACCAGTGTCAAAAGCGGTTCGTGCACCGGAGTAGCTTACAGAGACATCTGAACATACACCGCAACATTCGCAACTATCAGTGTGAGTACTGTGAGCAAAGCTTTTGCGATCGGTCCTCGTTACGCTACCACCTGGCCAAACATCGTGATATACGGCGGTTTCAGTGTGAATACTGTGACCGACAATTCTACACCTCAACCCAGTGGAAGCAGCACCAGCACTTGTCCCATCGGGAACGATCCTTTCGGTGCGAATTGTGTGGACAAATGTTTCACCTAAAGTATGTCTATGTGTGTGTGATGGGTAGTAAAATTTATAATTTTTCCCTCATTTTTTTTTTAATTATCGTTTCTCATCCTTATTGTAGGCATCATCTAATGGAACATAAGCAACTGCATACGGATGAACGATCGTTCGAATGTGATATGTGCGGGAAGACATTTAAACGAGGGCGATACCTGATCGTACACAAACGACAACATAGCAAGGATACAGAGGAGCGATTAATTGAGTGCCTGTGACCTGTAAATCTTCCTTTCCATGTCATACACCGTCAATGCAGCAGCTTGTAAACGACAAAGTAGGCTGGGTTTTGTTTCCTTTCTTTATGGTGCGTTTTTTACGGTTGCTATGGATCCTTTTTCCAAATTTTGTGCTGGTGCATTTTACCCCAGCAAAGGTGCATTTAGCCTCAATCAGTTAAAAATCCGTCTAAAAATGACTTTTTAGAAAAAACTTTATCTTCATTCACATTCAAAACATTTTACTATCTTCCACAGGCTAGTTGGCATGAACCTTAAAGAACCATATTAATTGATAAAATAAACTCTTAAATTTAATTGAAAATTAACCAGTTTTCCTAAAATGGTGCATATTACCTCATTTTCCCCTACCAATGACAAAGGTGAAAGTGAGATACCAGTGAGAATATCAGCGCAATGAGTACTAGATTAGTGTCACCTTTTCTATAGTATGGTATGATCACGATCGGTACACACAACCAATATCGATCACCATCCCATTATAGGAATGTATTCAAGAGCTTAGTGCAACCTCCCTCCCAGGGTATTCGTTCTATAATCTGATGTTCCAAATCCTATTTGGTTTGCGATTCCAAATGGCAAAAAGAACAAAAGACTTCAATGATAGTAAAGAAAGTATATTGCATACCTTTAGGCGTATTTACCGAATATAACCCAAATGAATTAAAAGAAAGCGATCTTTATGAAAATTTCTTTCTGATTTTCAATCGATTGTAGTTATTGTTTAAATTAAGTTAGTCTCCACATACCAGTCAAAAAATATAATAAAACCCCAACGAGATCTCGTAATTTGAGTGTTTTTTTCTTGAAATACATTTATTTTCCTTTCTAATGCTAAACAGGTCTTGCTCACTATTGACGGTCGCAGTCTGGTGTCTGGTGTGCGTGTATGTGTATGGGTGTGTGTATATGTGTACATTTTCTAACCACACCAACAGTCGGAACTGCGTATTCTAGCTATAACCGACAAGAAGCACGGGAAACTAGCTTTCTCTCTGTTTTATCATTCAAAGAAACAAAACACAAAAAACGCGAGCGCATCTACAACTCCTTTCGACTCCTTTCCCGTTTCGTCAAGTGGCATTTTGTTTTACTAAATTTCTATATATGAGCACTAGCGAAAGATGGATTAGATGTACCAATAAGTAGTAGGGTATTTGAGTGCGTTAAATGTATTTGTTCGTTCTGTCACGACAACCGTCGCGTATTTTTCATCATTTGTCGTTCATTCCTTTGATCGTGACGATCCTTTATCATCCGTTCAAAGGTGATATTGTATCTAGCGGGAAAAACTTAACAATGTACACTAAGCAAAACATAAAGCAAAGGAAACTAAAGCGAAAATTATTTGATAATGGAGATGCCCTATGCGTATGGATGGATATTCCAAACAAACAAAAAAAAAAACAACGAACCATTCCAAACAGATGGTTTCCGGAAAACAATCGAACAGACTAGAATGTGAAAAGCAGTAAAATAGGGACGTGTACGTAGATGTTTAAATGTAAACCGATTCTCGAACGATTCAAACACAATAATTAAACGTTAATGCTCTATACAGGTTACTGCTAATCTTGTTACTTATAGTACGTGTGTTCTGTGCTTTCTGTTCCTACACGCTACCCGGATAATTCCACCATACGTCTTGCCATATTCGTTT
This sequence comes from Anopheles minimus, assembly GCA_000349025.1. Classification (NCBI taxonomy): domain Eukaryota; kingdom Metazoa; phylum Arthropoda; class Insecta; order Diptera; family Culicidae; genus Anopheles; species Anopheles minimus. Next base: position 40,826 of record KB663611.1, read on the forward strand.
ACAACCATTCGTAGCGTTGTGCGTTAAGAATGAAAACGGCAGAAAATAAAATAATGGAACGCATACGTGAAAGCAAACAAAGACCAATACTGTTTAACAGCACATTGTTATACAAAGGGTAATTAGTTAAATTGGTTCCAAAAGTAAAATTCAACTCAGAGCGTTCTATCCCCGATCCCTAAAGATGATGCGACTGTTTGTATGTTTAATCTAATTACAAAGAAGTGAATAGTTTGAGACGGTTCTCTAGAGCATAAATACACACGCACGCACGGACACATGAACACATGGACGTACAACCGGTATGGTGTGCAACGGAAAGGAGATTTGTATCGTGTATTTAGCGGAAATTAGTCCTTCGCCATCTTTTTTCTCCCTTTTTTTCTCCTCATCATCCTTTTCCTTACATTGCCGTACAGTTTTCTAGCTTAATAATCACAAAAAAAGGAAGTATTTAGTTTTAAATCCTACCCAGTAAACGTGCGTAAAACTACAAACGGGGAAGGACGGGGAACAGTCGAAAGTAATGAGCAGCAAGTAGGTTTCATGCTTATTTTTCCTTTTTACCTTGTGGAACGGGAAAGAGGACCTTCCAAATTCCTACCCACACTCGCACACACACACACACACACACATGCAACCTAGAGGTACGATAATAGTCATGTACGGGAATAGTCGTAATGATCGTTCACTTACAAACACGATAAGTAGTGTGAGTGCTGTTCTTGTTTCGTTGCAATAAACGATCACAACACAGCAAGTGTCTTTAGAGCGAGGAAGAGAGAGCTCATACTAATTTACCTATTTGATCGTTCCATTTAAATGTATGCGTGTGTGCGTGTACGTGTGTGGGCTCGTCCTCTGCCTGCCATAATGCTCTTGTAATAATGGTATATACAGAATGTGTGTGTTTGTATGTTGTGCCTATTAGTACTATATGTGGCCGGGCGTGAGTGCACTCACATTCCTTTTCTCTTCTCAAACTACTGCTGCACTACTACAACGTTTTGTACGTACTATTCGCAAAACATTTGAAAAGGGGATACTTATCGGTAGTGTGAACCATAGCTTGCAACCATTTTGTTTTGCGTTACGCTAACGAAACGGTATCCTTCCACTCTCTTTCTCTTTCGTTAGGTTTCAATTCATCACAAAAACGGTAGATATTTCATACTAGGAAACTAAACTAACACTACGAGAGAAGAAGAATGGCTGTGAAGTGAAGAAGACAAAAACAAACCTAGTGAGCACAAATGTACAATCATTTCCTTCTTTTCATTCGTTTGCAGCCTGTTTCCTGCTTGGCGGAATCATATCGCCGCATCTTCATTTGGCAGTAGTAGTGGTAGTAGTAGTAGTAGTAATCGATCGTATAAGATTAGAAAGATTTATATGGCTTAGTATAGTACGCCCCGAACAAGGTTTCAAACTGGCTGACTTGACTGTCCCTCTCACTCTCTACCAGCACACTGTTTTGTTATCTTCCTTTTCCCGCGTACCTGTCGCCTCTCGTTCGTGTCTCAATACATATTGTGCAACGATGCTTTTAAATATTAAAACAAATGTGTTTTTTTGCCTTCGACGCGCACCACACTGGTTCAACCGTGAGCAAACGTTGTGCGTTTGTTTTTTTCTGTTTCGTGTTCGTTTGCACTACTGTCGTTCCAATTCTACTACTAGTGCCGGGGGCTTTGGAAGCCCTGTTCGGAGGCAGTTGATGCGCGGGTTTTTTGTGTGACCAGCGAAATTTTGTCCCAGGCGAAGGTTTGTGTATGCGTGCGCGTTTACATGTTGTAAGCCACGTATATGGGATCGAGCTGATCGGCGAGAAAACCGTCCCGCAGATGCATCCGCTGTTTCTCACCGCGACTGTTGATTGGTACAACGCCTACAAACGAAACGAACAAAACATGAGTCCTTCCACTTGAGCAGTATGCTCCTTTTGCAACCCTTTTCTTCTTCTACTTACCGGGATCGACGACAACGACTACACCGACAATCAGCTGATGCTCCTCCAGCACTGTGTTGGTCACGAGCGGTACCAGGTCGAGCGCTTCGGATTCGTTTCCATCCAGCTCGACTACCACCACCAGCAGGTTGGTCCAGGTGAAGACCGCACATTCGGCAATCTTCTTGTGGCAGCGCAGTACCGAGTTCTCGATATCGATCGGATGATAGTTCATGCCGCGCAGTGTTATTACCTCATCGAGTGCACCGACCACGTAGACGGCGTCGTGCAGTTCCTGCTCATTACCAGCCACGACCGTGGCCACTTGGTTGCCTGCGTTCGAACTGGTCGTGGAGTTTAATGTGTTGTGACCCTGGGGAATGAAGACGGAATGCTTAGTATTGAGCGCGAAAGGCGGAAAGCAGCTCGGAGGAATGTGCTACCTGTGAATGTATTGATTCGGTATCCGAATCGCGACTAGCTATGCTCGGTGTGGTTTCATCCAGTATCGAGCCGGCCTGGGAACACTCGGTGCGCCGCAGGAACCCAAGGTAACCGGTGCGGGCCCACGTATCGTTGGTCGAACAGCCCGTCACCAGCTTGGCGTTGAAATGATCATTATAGTCCGTCTCGTCACCGTAGATCGTGAAATAACCATTCGAGTTATGCGGTGATTGAACCTAATGGGGTGGAAGTAACAAGAAAATTATAAAGTTTAATAAAAATGATTAAATTTTAACAAAAAAATCTTCTTTATCATACCCAAATCTCTCCCAGATGAGAATCGCCACACTGTCCCTTGGAGTCGGGATTGGCAATGATCACCTTCACGCCCGGCAACAGTTTGCCCGACTCCACCAAGCAGAGCGAGTTCGGGGCACCACGTTCCACGAGCGCCACCCGATTGTTGCGTAGCGCCCGCAGATCCACATACACCTGGGCACTTTCGGCCGAGCTGGCACCCTGCACGCAGATGGCCGGATTAACGCGGCACCCGAACGAGGTCGATACGCAGCGCGTATTCAAACCGAGCGCCTGGAACAGCTTGCAGAACTGTTGCGTCAGCTGCACGCGCGGACGTTCCTCTGCGACGACCACACAGGTACGCACACAGCCCAGGTTGATGTTGCGCTGTTTCAGTGCCTGAATCGAGTTGCTGAGCGCTTTGGTGCACAGCTCAATGACGCCGTACGAGCAGAATGTATCCCGCACGCGGTACAGGGACAGGGTGCTCAGCCAGAGACTAGGATTGGCTTCCACCTGGAATGGACAGAAGAGAGCTCAATAAACAACACGGTCTTAAAGATGAATGAAGTGTTCGTTACGTACCTCGTACGGTGCAATCAGTATCGAGTGGTGACCACTGTAGACGCTGATCAGTGTCCACATCGAGAAGCCAAGGCCACAGTACGGATCAAGACAGAGTGCTACATGACGACTAGGGTACAGCTCGCAGGCAAGCTTCAGACTGGCACAGAGACTCGAAAGGGATCTATGTGGGGTTGTTTGTGTATAAAAAGCATATAATTAGATTAATTATTGAGGTTATTGCATTTTGTAGATGAAAAGAGAAAAATGTGATCAATTTCTGGATTGTTTGCAAAGTTAAGATGGTAAATTAGAATCTTTCCACCTTTCTTGAACTTTTCCAAGATGAAATAGATTATGTGTAACGCTTCATCAACTCACAAGACACATAACTCACAAGATTTGAGCAATATATTTTACTGTAGGGGAAAGTATGTAAAGACGGACACTTTAAGATTAATTAGAAAAATCTCTGGAACATAAAAATGCAGTGACCAAGCACGATGAACATCAATACATTGAAGCTTTCATAAAATTTTCAGTTTCTATCAAATGATTGAAAAACATGCATCATTTCATGCAGTTTTCATTTGTTCGAAAAAAGGACATCTGTTAACCAAAAATAACAGCTACATAACATAAGATAACAGCAGCTAAATGAAACTCCTGAGTCCGTCCTTCCCACTTTGGCGATTGTTGTTTGCATCACCAGATTACAACTTGGTTTAATGATATCACTACCAATTTTTCATCAGTTTTATTAGTTTTTTTGCTTGGTCATCAGGACTATTCGCAGACATAAGAGACTCACCACAATTACAACAAATTCGGGGTGTATCACTTGCCGCCGGTAGCAATAAAATGCCACCAACAAGCGTGTACACAACGACTTTTTAAAATTTCTTTATAAATTTAACATATTGTATATTAATTATAAAAAATGTTCATATTTCCCGTAATGTCCGTCTTGCCCTACTTTATCCTACATTTAAAATTTCAACTTGAAAAGAGACCAGAAATGGATACACGTAAACCCAAACACTAGAGCAATTAACAAGCAGAACGATTACTCACCGATGCGTGATGATAACGCCACTTAGCCGACCACAGGTGGACACACTGAAGTCTAGATAGGCCGTTGAATCGAGCGTACTGTTAGCAATTGCTAAAATGAAACGAAAAACACATTAGCTCCAGAATGACTTTAGGTCTCTCAAATGATGGACTCAAGCGATGCTAAAAAATTACGAATCTTCAAAAATTCAAATATTAAGATTATGAAGATAAAGATTTAAGAAACTTTAGGAAACTCATGAGCCTTTTGAATGTCGAGTCTTTGTTTCGAAAGATTCTTTACTAAACAGCCATTTGAGTTAACTTCAATTCTTACCGGCCAGCTTCCGTTTCGGGTTATCCTCAATGTCCAGTATGGTGGGCCAGCTCTTTGGATCGATCGATGTGGCCGCTTCGCGCGACTTCAGCAGCTTAATGATGCTCTGTATCGACAGAATGATGCCACTCTTAGACACGTCCACGATCATCCGCACGGTGGGCAGTGTGGTGATGAGATTCTGCGGATGCGGTGGCCGAATGGTGACCGGCACAGCGCCAAGATACAGACAGCCATAGAACGCACAGATCAGATCCACGCCGGGCGGGAAGATGAGCGCCACATGATCGCCCGGGTTCACCTTGCCGCGTTCCTGCAGCAACGCGGCAATCTTTTCCGCCCGCTTGTGCAGCTCGGAACAGGTGAGCGTTTTTGCGACGGCACCCTTCGAGTTGAGCAACGTGTACAGGACGTGATCGGGCGATGAGTTGGCGCGCCATCGCAACACGCCGGTTATAAGCTGATGCTACAGACACGACAAGTGGGAAGAGGGGAATTTAACGTAAATAAGCGAACGACACTCGAGCTGGACGTGGCTTTGGGCATCCAGTCGATCCACAGTACGCAGACCAAAAAGACCTACCTTACGTTCGTTATCGTCGGCCAGACCGATATCGCGGCCCTGGGCAGAGGCAAGCCTGTTGCCCTGCACCAGGTTACCGACCATTACCGAAGCCGGACCAACGGAGGCATCTGCAGTACCGCCGCCAGCCGTGCCCGCCGTACCACCGGTACCAACCGGACCCGTACCAATTCCACCAATGCCGCCAATGTTCGTGGCAGAGGATGACGATGACGTTCCGGAAATTTGAAGTTGTTGGATAGAGCCTGATTTTAGTTGTATGCCACATATTCATTTTGCGTAGTTTTTTTTTGCGATGAAATGAAATGTTTCACAGGCGGGAGGTTGTGTTGATTTAATTTCCAACCGAGCCCCTCATTTCGTGTGTTGTGTGGATGGGATGACCATAAGTGAGTATGGCCGACAAAGATCCCAAACAAATTGCATTCCCCAAGCACCCGTGTATGGAGAATGTTTAAGGTGTATCGTGATAGAGGGATGTTTTTGTGTTGTGAGGTTGGAGTGCGTATCAATTGTTGTCCAGTTTTTGGTGAGTATTTTTGTGATGTGTACGAATTGTTGTTGAATTAACAAAAGTATGTAGCGTGATGGTGGTGTAATTGGACCATGTTCGCAACATTTAAAAACAATACATAATTGTTGATGTACAGTACAGTATGCAAAACAATGATGGTGTGTTTGAACGTGATATGTACAGTTGTGAATAAGCGTATATGTAATGTACGGATAATGTTGATATGTTGATATATGTTGAAAGTGATGGTGATGATGGTAATGATGATGGTGATGGCAAATCGGTGAACGTGATGTGAACAATCGACACAACGCAGCCAGAAAAGACACACGTGTCACAGTTTGTTTTTTGTTTGTGTCGTGTGGGTTAGTTCCAATAGAACGGGCCGCCATTACAAAACAAAAAGCGTTGCGATTAGTTTTTGTTAACCAACCAAACCATCCAATGCCAAACACAACGCGCGCATTGTTAGTGTGTACGCAGCAGCGCATCGCGCGTACGTAAATCGGTTGAAGATTTTATATTCCAGCAAGAAGAAGGTCAAGAATCCCATCACATTTTTCGTACGATTAGTATAAAACAATTGCAATATCGCAAATACGGCGCAAATTGTGAAAGTAATTAGTTTCGATTCATTATTTTGTGAGGAGCAGAGCAGCATTTTGAAAAGAAAATTAAGAAAGAGAGAAGAGAGAGAGAGAGAAAATGATATTAATTTTGAGGAAATGAAAACCATACGAAATTAATGGCAACCAACGGATTATGAAAATAACTAGTACACACGCCAATTCATTTTTGGAGTAACGGGATGTCCATTGACGGAGGTACAAGGGGGGGGGGGGGGGGGAAAGAGGGAGGAATTAGGCATTATGGGTGGTGATGTTTGAATCGTAAAGGCCAAACCAGATGCGATCATAAATGTGGTTGGAAGGGGTTGGAGTTGGTTGAATTTGTGGCAATGCTATAAAAATCCACCGAAAAAGTTTGTTGTTGCAACAGCGAAACGTTTGGTAGTGGTGACATTTATGTTTGCAGCATGGAAAACCTAGCTCTAGAAATAAGTCACCTGCCGGCTACAGTTGGTTACATTCGGGTGGTGTGCTACGTGAAGGTCTTATGATCTACAAGTACTAGTGTTCTATAGTGCATGCATGCATTAGAATTGTTAGACGTATCCCGCAACCGAACATGGTATTGTGACTTATTTCTAAATGTTAAAATAATGAAAACGACAACGACGGAATGAGTGAGTGATGCAAGGAGGCCAAACTGATAACGAAAGACACACATTCTGCGAGGTTTAAAAATGATTCGATCAAAAAAGCAAATAAAAACTTTTCACATGTTTAGCTTCATTTGTGACATTTTGCTATAAACTTTGCTATAAAGCTAATAATTAATAATTTATCGTAAAAATTTCGATTTCAAGGGGCAAACTGAAGAATAGCAGTAGAGTAGCAAACTACATTTTATATTTTAAACGTTAAGGCTATGCCAGTGGTGGGACTAATGAGAAATTGTTTACTATGAGCCGAATAAATGACACACAACAAGTAAAGTATCTTGTATTAGAATATAACATAAAAATGACATGAAGATGTGTTTCTTCTCGGTGCTTATGAATAAAGGGTTTGAAGCTAAGCAGGTCGATACAATGTGCGCAAAGGAACAATTTAAATTGCATATCACACGTCAAGGAAACTAAGGAATGTGGTTACGAAATGAGATTTAACGAAACATTGTAAAGCACACACGAGTCAAACCACACGTTCGCACATCAAACACATATAAGTGCGTTGGGTGAATCCAAACTTCCAAAAACTTGATGGTATTGTACTTTACCGATCGGATTTGGTGGAACTCTCACATACACACGTAAACAGATACACCTAATGATTTGTATTTGGATTGCAAGGTGCAAAGAAAGAGGGTGTGTGTAACGATAGTTACGCTTTACGCTTGCAAGCAATGGTACGTACCGTGGTGAATTTCGCGTGGTTTTGGAAGATTGGTTACGCAGGTGTGCGGACACATGAGCACATTGGCCGGGTGTAGTGAACCCTCGAGGAACCGTCGACGTGCCTCGGTCAGATGGATACCGCCGAGGGGTGTCTTTGGCAGGTGATTCGGTGGTACGAGCGCCAGACAGTAGATACCGACCTGATGGATGGAATCGACTGCCTGCAGCACCCGGGACATCCACTGGAATGATTCTTCCTCCGAGCAGTCTGGTCGCTGTTCGGCAATCACACAGACACGCTCGTCGCGCAGCACCTTAATGCTGAAGACGGCGATCCGGCCACGATAGATAAAGCGCATCGGTTCGACGGCCAGTACCGTCGCGATGATATCGTCCGAGTTGTGCTTACGGCCGGTAACGGTCATTAGACCATCCCGGGAGCCGCATACAAACACGAGTCCGCCCGGTCCGAGGAACCCGAGCAAACCGCTGCGCACGTAAACTTCGTCCCCGATCGGTTTGCCTGGAATCGTTTCGCCATCTTTCGTGATAGGTGCTTCCAGAAGTGGTTGAACCTGAAAGAAGAATTAAACATAGTAGGAGTTAGCAAAACCAAGTTTGGGTTGTGCATAATTAATGTTAGGAAAAGAATCATTCAGATAAATGTTTTTAAGGATTTATTCAAATCATTAGTCAACTCTTTAAACATTCATGAATTCTCATTGACTTATGAATCTTTAGATATTTATGCATCCACAGAATATCTTTAATTATGAACTTCTGTGGGTTCATAAATCCTCATAAATTTACGAATTCTCGGAGACTTATTAACTTGAGAAGGGATTTTTTTATTATTTGATGTTCTATAAAATTATTTTCTTATTAACCATGGGTTAATAAATGATTGACTGATATTTTTTTTACTCGTAGCTATGCGAAAAACAATGAAATTTAAGTGATTGATTAATCTATCAAGATTCCTGATTTTTCGGAGACTTCACAAATCTTTGTAGATTCATAATTCTCTGAGAATAGAATCTTTTAGGATTGATGAATGTATGGAGATTCATGAAGGCATGAAGATTCATCAAAGAGATTCGTAATAATTCATAAAATTCAAAGATTCATTTAGATTTATGAAGCTATATAAAATTCCCCAACATTTAAAAAGTTCACTGTATAAACATAGCTTAATAAATACCTTGAAGGTGGAATTGGTCATTCCTTCCAAACCATAGTACGCTGTACCGCTCGAACCAGAAGTTACGCAAATTTCTCCTACTTGATCCGTTTTGCATAGAACCGGTGAACCTTCCGCACTGACCACAACCATCGTAGCTGTAACGATAAGCATTGTATGTTAGCATAATTTCAAAAGCACAAAAAGGCCCAAGTATACGCACCACTCGGCATAACCTGACCGCAATCTTGCAACGTAAGGGATGTAAGCGAATCTTCACTGTCAACCCGTACCACACCATGGGACAGGGCAGACATCGATAGAACGCCACGCCCGGTTGCCGACTGGTTGTATCCGCCGACTCGGCCCGGTCGGCGAAGCGACACCGTAAACACCTCCGAGCTGCTTGCACACGGACAGATTGCGTCCGGTCGGAGACCTTTCGATTGAAACACGCTCAGGAACTGATCGCAGCTGGACAGCGACCAAGGATTGGCACCGTCTGCCACCAGCAGCATCCGAAGCGACGACAGAGAGATCTCCTTGTGATCCTTAGTTGCCAGCAGACCCCAGTGAAGATCGCGACTCTTCACCAAACAGCACGATGCTCTGTACTTCGTGATGAGCTGCATCCATGAGGATGGTCGTAGCTTCATCAGGGCGTACGGTATGAACAGCACGTGCATACCGTTTAGCACCGACGTGAGAATGCTGTGCCACAGACCAACCTCACGCTTAAAATCCAACACGCACACGATCGTTTCCCCTTCGGTGTAATGGCAGGCCATCGTTAGCGCTCGGCAGTGGTTGATCATTGCCTGACGCGTTACCGTAACGCCCATAACACTGCCCTCCTTGTCCGTGGTGTACTCGATGTACGCGTTCGAGTCCTCGCTGATGCGATTGTTGTTTGTGTTGAAATCTTTCGGCACCTTCGGCAGATGTTCCGTCACAAACCAGTGCAGCCGTGGCCAACCCTTCAGCTTGGCCACCTCACCAGTGGACGACTTCGGCAGGCCCTTCAGGCAAGCTTCCGAGGTAAGTGCGACGTGTACACCACATGAGCTGAGCAAAAATCCAACCTGCTGCGGAGGTGAGTCCGAGCTTGATAGGGGCAGCTCGATCGGAAGTGGAACAAGCCCACGGAACATACAACCGTACCATGCGGTGAGGAAGCTGCAAAGACAGAGACACCCGATTAGTAACGTTTGGGAGGACAACAAGAAGAATTGAGTTACTTACTTCAGTGGGTCACTGTTCGGGTAGACCAGAGCGACACGATCGCCCGGCTTGAGAGATACCTGTTCCGGTCCCTTGCTGAAGACCTTCGTCGAGAGAGCGTAGGCAATTTTTTGCGCCCGAGACAGCAGCTTACCATAGGTAAGCGTGGTCGTCATCTTCCCGTTCGGATCCAACACAGTCGCCATCGGTGCCTTGAACGAGCTCGTGCCGTACCGCTGCAGCGCAGCTTCGAGCGTGCGCGGCAAACCCGACGGTACGATCAGTTGTTCGCCCTGAACCGGTGTCATCACACTGCCCTCCGGTTTTGGCGCATTGGGATCCTTCGGGTTGGCGGCAATTTCTAGCTCGATATCGTTGTCCTCGTAAAACTCGGGCAACGGCCGTCGCTTCGGACGTTTCAGCGTGTTCAGCAGCTGCTGAATCTTCGCCGAAACCTTCCACCGGCCGGCCGTGCTCGTGTCGCCCGGTTCCTGATTCGCCAGATTCACGTACCGCGTCACACGATCTGCACCGCGCCTTGTATTTGCACTGAACTGGGTAATGTCCGGTGCGGCGTACGGTGTGCGCTGATGTGGCTGGAAATCGTTCAGATCCGTAATGTCGTAACTCGTCGGTTTGTTCTGGTACTGGTGATTCCGGTGCACGGCCGGCGGTGAACCGGCACTCGACGTGTCCGATAGGGTCGCGTGCTGTGTGTTCCCGGCTGGCTGCGTTGGAATCGTCTGGGGCGGTCGCCGGTCAAGGTGGGTTTGCTGCTGCGAACCGTGCTGGGACGATTGCTTCTGCGGTGGCTGCGGCAGTGGTTGGGGCTGCGAATGATGATGGTCCCGGGACGAGGGCAGCTTCATCGGTTCCCGCGTGAGTATTTGATCACGGGGTAGATAGTAGTTGTCCCGGTCCGGTGTGGATATTCTTCCCAGCAAACCTTCCTCCGGTATGGATTCATCGCCCGTACTGGAGTCTAAAACAAGACGTCATTATTGAACAACAAAAGCAAAACAATTAGTGATCGCGAAAGTGATGCATTAATTTAAAAAAAACACACATTTAAAGCAGGCTTTGTAAAACATCTCCAATCTCGTCTAACTTTGTTGGCATTGATATAATAAATAAAAGAAAAACGAAAGATCCATAAGTACAAATTGTATTGTCTACATTTAGGCGCGAACGGAACTACGAAACCAAAACGTAAATCATTTCATTTCAAGAAGCTAAAGATGCGTAACCACTTGGCTCTAAAACTGTAATACGGGAACAACAGATCTCGAACATTGTACAACAGATGATCATGATGATCAGCGACAAAGAGTTTTGAATAAATTTTGGGTAGGAAACTATGTAAAGTTTACCACTGTAGATATATATGTAACGCATGAAATACGTGCAATGGATTGGGGCCAATTAAGCATGAATGGACATATTTGTTGTTGTTGTTTTTTTTTAAAGCCTGTGCAGTTCACCAATGTTGGAGCGATTTGCCGTGGTATGATAAACGCCCTGCAGGAAGCGTTTTGCCTGTGCCTGTGAGCTGGTAATGTAATGTATTCCGTTTGTTGGCCGGGAGCATTTACCTGAATCGTCATGATCGCGCTCAGGACTGCGGTTAAGCACGGAGCTTCGTTTGGATGGCATTGGCAAGCTAGGTTTGGGGCGATTTTTTAGTGCAGCTAATGCTTGCTGTACCGCTTCCTGGCGTACTTCTGTGTAAATGAGCCGAGATGGAATCCAGTATCGGTACATCGGAATCCAGTATGGTTGTGCGCGCGCGCGTTTGTGTATGTGTGTGTGTGTGTATGTTTGAAGCCGCATATGATTGTGTCCGCATTGTGTCGATGCAGTCGTGTTCGTAACGTTTGTAGCATATGTATTTAGGCGCAATTGGAATCCGATGATAAGCAGCGAACATGGTGTGATGATTGCAAGGATGGTGAAGATGATGACGATATCATGATGATAGTGATGATGACGGGGCCACAATACGATTTGCACGTACACGAACGGGATATGCAGCATAACAAAGGGCAGGAAAGGGAGAGAGAGAGAGAGAGAAAAAGAGCAAACAAAAATGGAAACAATGAAAAAATGAAATTTGATCATTCAGCTACGTTTGATCGCGGGACACGACGGAAGGATACAATAATGTTTTGGGAGCTACCATGAGAACATGAAACCGAGATCTTATTACTATGAGTTTGTTATATATGAGGATAGGAGTTGTCGCTACCGTCTCTACTACCAAATGCATCACATCAGTCCATCCACAGCAACTTACGGAAGCTCACGTGTCATTCATTCGCACTCGTGTCTCAGAGACGTCCGTTTGAAGAGATAATTGGTCAACCGGCGATCAAAATGGAGATGGGTTAGTTACAACAAGACTCGTAAAAAGATTGATGATGAAGATGTCTTTGATGAGCCAAGATTTGTACCATGGTTGGAAGTTCTATGTTCAGTCATCGCCTTATAGTCTTCTTCTTCGACAGCCTCAGGAGATCTTCTTGGCCTGTCATTTCTAATCTGTCTAGCCTTTAATTGCCTATGGTTGGGTTTCCTACAACGCAAATAATTACACAAAATTGCATGCGTTTAAATTTTCCCTAACATTAACTAGAAACGTATTGGAATCTACAAACTGAACGATTTCGTTTAAGAAGCACTTCTAAACTTCGCGTGGGTATTAAGTAGCAATTTTAATTTAAAATAGCTCTTCACGATCATGACGATCCTCACGACGTGGGATAACAAAACGTTCATCAGACAGACAACGGGAGACCCTTTTGATGATGTTTTAATCGAATAAACTAAGGTGAGTTATGTACTTCGACAAACTATCAACGCCCACCTCACCAAGGTCCTAAGGTTTGGTTCGATAGTTTTCAAAACTGAAAAACGATTTTTAAATTCGTTTATAAATTACCCTGCTCAAACTAACTGACATACTATGCTGAATGCTACTGCTAATACTAATCCAGCTATTGTTGAGGTTACATCCTATGTACGGATACTGACGGAACCTGTTTCACACATCAGCGGTACAAAACAATCCGCGTGTATATTGTGTTTCCATTGCTTTTAGTTTGCTAATCACCTTTACGAAGAATTCTTGAAGTGGCTAAAAAACACGATTTTTGCGTAGGATTTGTAAAATGGTAGAATTCCCAGAAGGTCCTAAGACTGGTGTATCAGGTGGTTTCACCCACGATTGAGCGCTTTCGTTCAAGCTCGATCCAGCTGGTACGCTGATGAACTTGATCGTCGGTTGTCAATCAATCCCAGGACACGTAATCCGAACGACGACTCGTCAGGCGGTGCTGACACGATGGAGGAGATGCTGTTAGTAGCGTAGGTTAAAGACGCCGGAGGGAAGGTTCAATCAACGCGTCCGTCCCAAACGTTGCGGATCATTGGCCCGTTCGTGCGCTTTCCTGGTGATGGATCTGTTCATTCGAACGTGTTTAGCCCCTAAGCACTCCCTGCTTCCCACCCCACGTGTCGTCCAAGTTGAGCGACTTCAACCCCATTAGGGAATGGATTAAATGAAACTAAGCGACTAATATTGACTACAGGAAAAAAAAGAAAATGTACGCTGCAAGTTAACTTTCATGCACCTAACGTTGTGTACTGAACGTAGCAAAAGATACGTAACATGCAAAACGAATTGAACCATTTACAAAATGCACTAAGCGTCACAAACATGCACAATTTCTCTTGCTTATGCTTCTTTTTTTTTGCTTTGTTAATTGTATGGTGAACTCATTAACGAATAATTGACGGGGAATTAGATCTTCCTATGCGATCGATAGGGTGCGGCCGCACACGTCATGGTTGGTGTAAATTGTGGAGATTCTTGACCAACAACTCCCACAACGTCTCGACGGGAATATTTGGCTATCGGTTAGGGGAGTATATTGCCGCAATGAAGCCACTCCGTACGGTTCACTATCAATCAAACGTAGGCGTAGCTTGAAGCAGTAGTAGCGGGCCCGCCACCCACCCACAGACAGTTCCAGAGGTCTTGGACCCTGAAGTCAACGCTATCGACGTAACATTGCACATCGGTTAACAAGCATACGAAACATAACATTAACGAGGGTTGTAGCCCCATTCGAGGGTTTTGCGGACGGCGCTTAACTATTGGAAGTGTGCGGAGTTTCGATGCCTTTCGAAAAGGTAATAAAAATTATAGATCACACCTCGGAGCTAACAACACGCACAGCACCACCTCGTTACTCGTGAAGTGCTGCCGTGTGAACAATCGTTCACAATCAAAGTCAGCAAAGTGGTTGAATGTAGTAACATGCGTTTATGGCGGTTTTATAACACTGCAGGGTTTTTTGGTCAGTAGCGAAAATTGATCCTGCAAATTAATAGGCACTGTGGTGAGATTCGATTTTGCAGCGCAAAGGGAATATGTTTCAGATTTATATATCTGAGTGGATCTTTGAAGCGATTAAAAATTATGTTACAAAAACTGGTTCAAACTGCAAGAATTCTCCAAGGATTTTGTACAATGCGTTTAAAATTATTACTTCACCGGGTATAACAAAATTAAAATATGAATCAGTTAAGAGACGACCCAAAATTGGATGACAACGGATGATGATGACTAAAAGAGTCAGTAAATATAACACCTTAAGATCACACTGTGTTTTAACAAATATTAAAGATATTGAATAATGGTTGTTAGTAAAGTTAGTGGATAGTTTAAGAAGAGTAGAAAAATAGAATAGAATAGTACGGTACGGTACAGTAGAAAAAGAAACCACACCAAACGCCAAAAAATAGATAGCTTGCAAGTGAGTGAAATTTTGAGAAGCGTTTTTTTTAAGGAGTTTCGATGTCCTCCACATTCCACAGCACGACGGATGTTGGGGATTGGGGCAAAGGTAGTAAAACGGTCGGATGCAATAATTTACCACTGGTGTAGCGACTCTCGTGCCGTCCGATTCTTCTATTATTTCTACTATTCTTGCCATCGGCCGCTCCACCATTCGCCGAATTATTACTTGTCCGATCCGTGCCGGGATCCGGCGGCTGTACGCCCACCGTCGGCTCGGGATACACTTTCGGGCGCATTATCACAGCGGAGTCCGGTGCGGCGACGATTGGTGGCTGCGGTGAGATCCGCATCGCTTTGAACAGTGCATCGGCAGCGGCTGCAACCAGTGCACTCGAGTACAGCGCAGGTTGTTGTGGTGGTGCGTGCTGCGATCCACCCAACGATGGCACAACGTTGGCGGTTGCGGTCGTTTGTTGCTGTTCCTTACTTGGTTGGGTTTGATCTGAGGGGGAGCTTATGCCCCCCATTCCACTACCTCCACCCGAGGACGTGGAACCGGATGAAGTGGTTGTGGAGAGTAGTGCGTGACGTTGGCGCAGAAGATGCTGGTGCTGATGCACCGGGATACCTGAACTGGGGGCGATCGCTGGCCGAAGCAGTTCTTCCGGCTGAAGCACATCGGGTCGTCCCGTTGCTATGCGGTGATGTTGTTTAGGTTCACCATGGTGCCAAAGCGTGGATGAGCGTGCAGAGAGTTGTGTGGTATGCGGTCCCGCAAGATATGAAGACGATACAAAGTTGATATCGTTTGTGTGTGTGTGTGTGTTTGTGCGCGATCGGTGCAGTATGATTGTAGTTTTGTTTTGTTTTTTTTGTTTATATTTCACCAAGAAGCGTTTAGATAAATAGTTTGATGTACAAAACACAACAAAACACAAGTGACAAATGGAACACCACACGGCGCATGCACGACAGTTTAACCAGAGGAAAAAAGAAACAAAAATATGGAAGAAAACAAAACACACGTTAGAATAAAAACATTACGAAATAATACAGAAACGGTAGAAAAATTCATTTTCATATTTACACAAAGTTAAAAATCTAAACATGTTTTGTTACTTTCGAATAGCGCATGCTGTAAATTATGGTACTACGATTATTAGGCTCTACGTTATACAAATGTTAAAAGAAAAAACAAAAAATAAACAAACGTCTAACTAGTATACGAAATTAATGTAAATTTATTCTAACATTGCTAGCGCCACCACTGATCTTCTGAGGGGCGAATAAATGAGTCGCATCAATCAATAGGAGTAATGTTCCAATGAAACTACCATGTGGGCACACTAAAGACATCAATGCTCGTCATCTACGCCATACATGGACACAATTAGCAGCTAATGATTTATGCGATAAAGCTCAAGAGTCTACAAGCAAACGATAAAAAAGAAACTAAAAATAGCCGGAACAGTTAAAAAACAATAACGATATTCGGTGGGATTTAGCCTTGTCTTTTGGAGAGTTCTTGGTAGGATATATCCTAACAAAAATGGAGGCATTCCCATTCGAGGAAAAGAGGATATATATTTTGGACTTCCAGGCATTCTTCAAGGACAATGTTCAATGTACCAAAACTGGAACAAAACAACAATGATGTTCCAAATGCACAAAAAAATTGAACCCATCTAACTGGCACTGGAGATCATCATCATCTGTCTCGCAGTTAGTTAAGGTAGCAATTACCGCTAAGCCCGTTGCAATCCTTCATACATAACGTTTCTCATCTATTCCTCTCCGAAATCCGAAGCGAAACTCAAACAACATAAGAAGCGAAACATATATACACAACAAATGGAGAAAAAAACCGCTACAGACTCCATCATAAACGGAACTAAAAATCTAACCTAAGAAAAAAAAATGGGATAAAACGGGCCAACTCCCGTCCTCCGGTTAGGAGGTACTATGAAAAGAAACTCGTTAGCGAGAAGCTGCTGCTCGTATATGCGCTTCAGAGTTGTGGCGTGGAAGAGATCATCCCAAAAATTTCCACTCTCGGCAAACATTCGATTAGTTTCGCCTGAGCTGAATGCTTGGTGCTTAGCGAAAGGGGTTGGAAGCACGGCCGAAGGTCCACAGATCGAATGAAAACCCATTCCGAGGTACGATTTGTGATGAAGATTTGAGTTTGGTTGCGAGTTTTGGGCTCGGCAATCTGAGAAGATCCCCGCTAACGGGATGGATTCTTTAGCTCCGTTAGGGGGTTGATGCGGATAGTTAAACGAGCATTATGACGCGATCGGTTAGTACAGAGAGAACTGGAAAAACTGGCAAATTAAGCGGAACTTGCGGAAGACTTGGGTCTATAGGAGGACCCGCTATGGGGACTAGGACTTGTCTAGGGGTTGCAATAAGAAACTGGCTGCAGCAGAATTCCCAGCGGTCCTATCTGACCGCACTAAAAACTACGCGGTGAGCTTACTGGTACGTTCTCTAACCTGAGTGATAGCGCTTCTCGTTGTGCGTTACTTTGCGTTGCGTACTGCGACGCGTGCGATTCTGCTGCAGTTGCTGCTGCTCCCGTTGCTGATGCGATGAGGAATGGTGATGCCCACCACTGCCACTACCGGAGCGATCATTTCTGTCCCTACTACCACCTCCACCACCACCACCACCACCACCTCCGCCTCCCCCTCCGCCACTGCCCGAGGAGGCAAAGATGTTCTGCTTCTGTTGCGATGCTGGATGATGAAGATGCGACTGGATGTCATTGACGTACCCGGGGTTATTTCCACCCCCGCTGCCGCCTCCTCCTCCTCCACCACCACCACCACCACCAGCGCCACTGCCTATGGTTAGAAGTTAGTAATAAGGATGAAACAAGCACACAGACACACATATATACACACACCCAACACCACTAGTACTTTCCCACGATACAGAAATCTACCGGTGCATCCTAATTGCACGATCGCCTACAAGCACTACTGGCGGCTCTAAATAAAACCCCCCACCCCACGACATGCATGACTCCAAACCACCTCATTTATTACTTCTGATGGTGTTATGTTACATTACGATACGCGTCATTTAAGTTTCCTTTGTGAAATACGCAAGACATAAGAAAAAAAACTGTTCCAAGTTTCTTTTGCTCACGAAAAGGATAGAAATTTCACCGAGGCAGTGACGAAAGCTGACGGAGGATCACTTCCGAGCTTACAATTGTTGGCAATTTTCCACTTTCTTACACCTAATAGCGGCACGATACGATCTGCTTAGCGTGTGGGGATGTGTTGAAAAATGAAGACATCACGTCTATAAACTGAGGCTCTTTTTTTGTTGCCATAAACAACTGCCCATGTGCATCATTTGTCGGTGTAATGATTCGTAAGCATGGCCACGTTACCAAGCGGCACTTATGAATGTTTAATTTGGCGACATTACTCTCTGTTTGATGGTAGCTAATGTGTAACGGTTGAATTTATGTAAAAGCAATTTTCGTACTTTTTATACCAGCCTTTGGAAAGTGTTTAGTTTTTCATTTTTAATTACACTTGCGTTAACATTGGAATACATTTTCCGAATGATATGACATCGATTCGATAGGAATTATAACTCATTCCAAATAAATAATGATTAAATAATTTATGTCATATTCTGTGAATTTATAGCACTATAATCCATCAGCGTGTAACGTTACAAGGGCCCTTAAGACACGTGATAAACGAGATTGGGGTGTAAACTATCAGGCGCCAAAATCAATACAAACGCAATCCACCCGTCACACCAGTCGCCGACACACGAAAGTTAACCAAACCAACACCATGGCATTGCAATTAGTCAACATTTGCTGCTTCTGATTGTCATTTGTTCATCCCGATTGCCTCTCGACCTAGGAAGGAAGTCATAAGCGACCGGTGCTGCATTCATAACAATCGTTTCCTCAATCATGTTTGTGTTTTCGTTTGTTTATTATTTCTTCGGCCACAAAACAAGTTGCGTGACTGCGGTGCTCTTCCTCTAGCAAGAGGAAAGGGTGACGTGATCGTCACCGAAGCAACCGGTACGACTTCCTCCATGGAACCACACATGGGGCCGCCAGATAGATGGAGCCATTAAACACGAATCGAACTGTGGCAGCTAAATATCAACCAGAAATGAAAGGAAAGGAAGTCACTTTCGGTACCACGCAACACGATCGTCAGCATTCCGACCTATCTCCCCGACCGGGTACAGTTAGTTCTGGAAGCGATCATCAATTCTAATCATGACGGCCGATGGCACCGTGTTGCGGGTTAGTTAAAAAATATGGAAACACTCTTTGGTTTGCCAGCCCCATATATGCAGTACATTCACTTTAACCTAAGACATTCAGTGTCTTAAATGGCAGCTGGAGAAAGGTGCGTTATGCTTATTGCATTTCGTATTGCACATACAGCGACTAATCACTGCAATATTTTAGACATCTCATGGGAAACTGAATTTCTAGCCAGAATTAACTGTTGCTATTACACTTGTCACGCTTGCTGGGAGCTTTAAAATAAAACAATTTACAGGGGTTTGCAGGTCAGAATTGTAGTAAATAGATAATTATAGTTTTCATGAATTTTAGTAAAAAAAAAAGACAAATGTCAACAATGCTATTCGACATTCAAAAAACTTCTCTTGAAATAAGTCGGTGGCCAAAGCGGCCACACAGGACTAATTATCCTGTTGTACATAAATTCAAGCCACAAAAAACAAAATTGGCAGGCCAAAACTTCTGGAGATTGCAGTGGCATGGAAAAAAAGACTTCTTATCAATTTCCCATGGGTATCACCATTTTGACATTTCTGTGTGCTACTTCGGTTTCTCTCATGGTTTTCAACAGGTTTGTCCACAACATTTTAGCATATTTAAACAAAAATCTACTGATGATCAGCTAATAAGGTGATCAATAAGGCAATTACTAACAGGTCGAGAAACACAACGCCGGGCGTATTCCAATAAAGAATCCAATTTCTTTGATGAAAAGGATGGATTCCAACTGAAATATAATACTCAACAGCATTTTAGACATAATTTTCTGCTACCGATACACAATACCTGTTTCTCGAGAACGATACTGCTCAAAGTAAAGAATTCCATGATGGATCTACGAATGACTCTACGAAGCCTTCCAGCCTTCGCTGGCTCGTCGGCAATGAAAGATTTATGTATATTCTGAATATATTCTCAAAAATAATCAAACTTGCAATGGAACCAAATTGAGGTATGGTCTGTGAAAAACTGTGGATCTGGGAAGTTCACAGATCTGCTGGAGATCATACTATGTCCCAAAATAAATTAAAATATGAATTTAATGCGAGAGAAGGGATATAAAAGAGTTACGTTGACATTTAATTCTGTAAAAAAAACCTCTGTAATGTCCCTCCCGGGCAAACACAACATTCGGCAAAGAATACGGAAACTAAATCCGATCCAGCAAACGAGCGGATTAAATGTTCAAAGGGGCGCGATACCGCCACTTCAGTGTGGATCCTCCGCTGGTATGTCTGTCTGTGGCATTTGGCAAACCCTGTCTGGCTGTGAGTAATTGTTTCGCAAAACTCCGTGTGCCGCGCCACCATAAATCAGCATTATTCCGTAATGTACAAAATTATCGAACACGCTGTCAACACACACTGCATTCCGCGGAAGGCCTTTGACGTTACTGCCACGTACGTCTCTTCCGCATGTGTCGGCGCGCATCTAACGGAGCACTGGGTGTCCATAAGGTCAGCGGTAAGCTGTTAACAGCAATGGTGCAGCATACAGAAACATAACATTCTTGCGACATTAAGTCATTAATCGCTCACGCTATCTATTGGTGTTGCCGCCATTTTAAGATGGGAAAATTTTATACATCCGTTACGCCACGGTGAGAAAGTGGAAAATATTGCCTACAAACATTTAAGCTCGTAATGGTCAGTTATTTTAAGTGATTTATATGACGATTGAGAGATTTTATTTACAAAATAATTTTTCTTTTTTTAATTCGGTTTAAGTTGTAAAGTACGACAAATAACCCGTAGTGTGATTTAAAGCATCATAAGATGGACCACTAAAAGTGATCCCGCTGTTCTGAATTGCTATGCTATGAGTGCGCTAATTGACGCAATTTTAAACACTCGCCCACACACGTGCGCGTGTTAAAAATGAAGCTAGTAAATCATACCAACTCGCTGGGTGGTACAAGCTTGATGTTTTGTTTTCACGTTTAAGTTGTTACTTTTTTGTTGGTTATTACGAAAGTGGAAGAATATATTGTCTGCCATCTAACCGATATTTTAAGTCGAGAACAAACTGGTACGCCGTGCGGTTACTTACCGTGCTGCACATTTTTGGACAGGTATGGCTGCAAGAGTCTTGTTCGCTTCTTTTCGTATCCTTTTTGAGTGATGTCGCCTGGAAGAAAATAAAGTGTAGAGGTGGAACATAAATATCGCTGATCGAGAAAGATGGTTGTGAAATGAATAATTTGAAGATGTGTTAATGAAAAATAAATACAGCTTAAACGGCATCTGTCACAATTTCTATGATCATGCATCGTTCAGGGTTAGTTTTAACTGAACAAAAAATAATAAAATTAATATAAAAAAATCGTCCACGCAATTCTCTCACGTGTAACCTTCTATAATGTGCATCAAGAATCAATCAAGAGCAGCGCAATCAACCTGTCTTTTGCTTGTTCCAAATGCTACGAACATATAATCAAAACTTTACAACATCTGATGTTCCAAAGGTACGAATTATACCCCCGAAACAGCGAATGGCCACCTCACCAAATTGGGGATGCCCCATCCGGCATCCCTTTTCATCGTAGCAGGAACCTTCGAACCATATTCTTCGCTGCAACAAACACTGCGCGTCTCCTTTACCCGCCTGCCCACAAACATTGGACCCTGTGGACAGCAAGTACCCTGCGCGGTCCATAAAGCATAACGCTGCACTTCACTTATTAGCTATATTTCCCAGCTCTGAGTGCCATCTCTGCCCCACAAGGCAAAACCAATAATGCCGGGTACGGATGCAGCGTTTGTGCGCGATGTGCGAGAAAGCGCAACTTCTCATCTGTACGTGTGTGGCGGCAAGTTGCGAAAATTGATCGAATAATGCTCCGCATGCTAATTGGAGCATTCGTTCACGGCAAAGGGGCACACGGGGGAACAATCACCGCACCAAAACGGCAGCCGACTTCTGATCGGAATCATCTCCCACAGTCCGATGCTTTCGAAAGCGGGCAAAGTACTGAAGGTTAGTACTTGAGCGCAACCACACACGTATAGTGAAGATTTGTTTCGTTTCCACCTCCACTTCGGCAATGGGGATTGAGGTATCAACGTTGGGCATATATTGTGGGAACGATTGGGTAGTCGGACGCAACGGGAATTTGGAGCTAACTCAGGTAGTCATGTTCCGGAGCCGAAGGAAGTTGATTTCTAATTTCCACGCTAAATTTGACCACTGTTTCCGTCCGCCATTTAAGCTGCACGTCCGCAAGGTCCGCAGATGGGTTTCTGTGCGGTTAGCTGTACTAGTGTTATGCGGCCTCCATGTGAAGACGCACGTAACATACTTACTCCAATTTAAAAACTAAGCTGCCCTGCTAAACTGGATTTGTGAACTGCTGCAGGCTGATGACTTTTTATATACGAGTCTGTTTTTGGGGCGAAAACTGAGAAAACTTGTACTCTTCGTAGTTCTTCGAACGCTTCGGTTTTTAGATGCAACCAAACCGATCCACTTTTGAAAATGTTCATGGTCAGATATTGAGACCAATTCTCGGTGCCGGTGGTGAACAATAATTTGCAACTCATTGCGCGGACCACCGCATCAAAAACCTAGAGGCTACTTACTAGTGAATAACGGGTGTTGTTTGGTGCTACTGTTTGAGAGGAGTACGCTTGCTCACACTCCTTCCAACTTCCCCTTGCAATGTTAGCTGACCCGAGGAGTCAATCTTCGTTACAGCAGTTAAAAACCTTGATTAAAGTCCACAAATTATTAATTCTCGGTGGAAGGTGCTTTTCACTCGCTTGCCATCCTCCACGGGCACTCGGTCGGTGTCTTGAGACAATGTTCGTGCATCGATCATCGAACAACCCACAATATGAAGGCTGTAGGAAGACTAGCCAAAGTTAACCTTGGCTTAAAAGGCTACAACATTGCTGCATAAGAACCCGTTCCGTCGTCTAGCCACTGTGTTCCAACGCATCGACAATTTAAAAAAAAGTGGGAGTCTTTAAGGTACTGCGCATCCATGCTCGGAGGGATCTCAATGTTCTTAGACCAGACCAGAGCAACAGGCACGTGTGGTCTTGGGGACGGGTAATGAGCAGGTTTATGCATGGCAAGATGCTTCGGCTATCGTCTTGAAGCGTAGCTAGACTCCGACTGTACGGAGACTGTTGCATTTATAACGGTTGCGAACACCAATGTCCAGTGTCCGAGCTGATCGGTATATACCAGTTGTCCACCAGACAACCGGTTGTCTAAACGATGCGTGGAACTTACGCTATACCCCTGTGGTGTTGTTCTGTAGATGCAATCTTCTCCAGTGTGTTTTTTTCTGTTGGTGTTTCGTTGGAAGAACAGCACGTACTACGTCCACGCTGCAACCCACGCGTACACGCTTGTAATGGCGATTCTAGTGCATTGTTTTGTCATGCGAAGGGAAATTGAGATCGCACCGTTGGCTGTTTATTGGCATTTTTAATGTTCGCTAATTGCACATCGTTTCGCACAACTTCAACTCTTCTCGCTCTCACACCATTTGCATTCCGCTGCTGAGCAGCTGTTGAAGTTGTGCGTGATGGTTGCCGTGCGGGAGTGGTTGGCGGTTCGCGAAGATGCATCCGACGAGATGCCGTCCCTGAGGGTGTGAATGGGAGCGCGATCTCTCGTAAGAATCGGGGATGGTTACTGTATTTCCATGCATCTGGTTGAACGCAGCAGGTTTTTCAATCGAACTTCTGATGGGTGGAGGTTCGTTCATTCTTTGCCCAAACAATTGAAGGTTAAGTGAGCTAAGATGTGCAGTTTGTGGACCGAATTTTAGTCTTAGGTTCCAGCTCATCTTGATACAATTTAATGAAGATTCTACCGGTACCGTGTAACTGTAACGGACATGCGAAGTGTATGTAATAAACATACATTATGGTCGACGAACAAGCCTCATCATTAACACACAATTATTTTATCCTACTTCACATTTCTAACCGTCAACATCAACATGAAATGGCGCCATAACATTAAAAAATTTACTTATTGCAAGATAACTATTATTTCCATCGAGCTAATGAAGTTTACCTCGACTGTCGCTTAGAGGAGGAAGTGGCGTGAGAACATCCCCCAAGGTAGATGCACAAGAGTAGAAACAAATGTACTAGCACCAACTGATGTCTTCTTCCTCTCACCATCAACTGTCGTCTCCATGCGTAAGCGCCTACATTTAGGTGTGTGAGTGTTTGATTTTACAAATAAGCAGAACATATTTTAGCACGTACAAAGTAGGAAAACCTTCACGGACCTTACACAGATGGTGTTATTTTTCATTGCATAATGTCCAGCGCGGAAATGAACGTAACTCAATTTGGTCGTCGTGAAACAGATGCTCAAATAAATGTTCATCCAAACATGCGCAATGCTGTAGGTAGGGAAGATGTAAGATGTGCCTACATTCAACCTGTGGTAATATTCAAGAGTGTATCGATGCATTTTTTTTATTATAAATGAAACATTTTAAAGAAATATCTGGGAATGCATGTCTCATTTTGATTATTACATAAATAAAAGTAAATAAACAATTATATTTGCGTTTTGACGCGTTTGATCTCTAAAGCTAGCATCGATAAATGGCACTTAAGGAAAAACCACCATTGGAAGTTTAATTTTATGATTTATTTGAGCAGGTTCATACTCCGTAAAATGAAATTTTGAACAGAATATAATTTAACATTTATGAAAACATCAAATCCGTACATATGAAACTCAGCAATATGAGGAAAATTACTGAATTTCCTCTACGGTCCATAGTATTAAAAATTTTAAATAGCGTATTTATAGTGCTTGTACCCAAAAAGTCATGACGTGCTGTTTGCCAAATTTAATTTACCTAATGTTTAATTTCAGTTTCAATTTACGTTTACAATTAGTTTATTTATGGGATACAAATTTTTTTCGAATGAAACTAACCCGGTATTAGAATGGGCTGCGTCCACTGTGCAGTGTGGCATCGGTATTTAGCGTCATTTGCCTGTTGCGGAAATGTGCAACAACACGAAACTGCACACAACTGGCATTGTGCAATGCGAACTAATTTCTTACGGCATAATTACTACCGCGTTTACTGTCGCGCTGGTTTCGCGCTGTCTCCGGCTGGGAAGGTAACGTCTCCGAACAGCTGCACCACATCGCAGGTCCCATTATTTTGTCCGACGGTTGTCGCTGAGTTGCATCCAAAAATAATGGCCTTACGTAAGCAGCTTCCTCATGAAATGCAAAAGTCAGAAGACAACTCAAATTACACTCCGAGCTGTAAGTGTAGCGGGCTAGGTATTCCACGCCGCAAAGGGTAATGTCCGAAGTAATCGGTTCTATCCAACATGGGGCCCTTGCAAACGCAAACTATCGACCCGAAACGAGTGTTCGGGTGTGGGAAGTGGTCCAAGC
Organism: Anopheles minimus; assembly: GCA_000349025.1. Taxonomy (NCBI): domain Eukaryota; kingdom Metazoa; phylum Arthropoda; class Insecta; order Diptera; family Culicidae; genus Anopheles; species Anopheles minimus. Next base: position 66,421 of record KB663611.1, read on the forward strand.
TTGTCTGGCTGCTAGCTGGAATCATTTCATCCCAAACTCGACACACAACGTCGATTTCTGCGACATTTGAGGATCGTTTTTTTTTTTTTGGTACTGTGTAGTGTGATCTCCCTCGAAAAAAGTAGGCTCAATTTGTCGAGCGTGTCCAGCGAAAGAAACACGGCTCTGGTGCGCAAATCAAAGCTTAATGGTCACAATAAAAACCCGTTACCATAGAAATCATTCAAAGATGCTAGAATGGTAGATTCTCCAGCTGTTTAGCGGCACCTGGACGTTGTTACTTAGTCGCGTTAGCGATTTCGGTACCAGCGGATTTTTGATTAGCTTTTTTTCTGAAGATCTTGCTTAGCACTAATTCTACCCAGCAAAACGAAAAACTCACTGCTAGTGCGAACGGTATTTCTTCAGTTTAACTTTAACTGCTATTGCGATCAATGTCAGCTGAACGCTGGGAAAGCAGAAAAGTGGTAGTTTTTTTGTTTTTTGTTTTAAACCACTGGAAGCCACAGAAACTCTTGCTCGGTGCGTTTCCTTCGCTCAGCAGTTTTGACACTGTGTGTCTGAGCAATCAATCATCGACACCTTTCGGATACGGCGATTGCGTTCCAAGTGCGTTCCCGACAACTCGGGCAACGAATGATGCGGAACGGGCAAACTTTTTGACACAGCGCAACACATAAGCCTTCTTGTCGACATGCAAAATACAACACCTCCATCGCGCAAAATGTCTCCGCTGGTGGGAGGGGAATTATGGCAGGACAAGAATTATGCCCGGTTCAATTCATTTGCGACCCGGATCGGGAACGGCTGCCGGACCGTTCTGCCTTAGAACCGTTGCGAAAGACGTGCGTCACACGTACACGTACGCCAGAGAAAAGCGAACTTTTCACGCGCACCAATGGCAAAGGTGGTTAGGTCGAATAGTTTATGATGATTCACCGTAACGGCCGATACGTTTTCGCATACGCTATTCCCATCTATGGCACCACAGGCGTTGAAGTTGGTTGTGGATCCAAATCCATAAATTGTGGCACTCCTCTCGTGAAGAATTCATCAACTTTTGCAACCTTTACGGGGTGGGTTGCAAAACGAATAGAATAAAATTAGTAACTCATGGGAGGATTCGTTCACATTACTTATACATAATCGATCGATATGGAATATGGTAAAAAGTTTAATCCATATTGAACGCATGGACACTCCCAAACGCCCTCACTAACGGAGATGCTAATAGAGAGAAGCGATTTAGAGGATTTGAAATATTATGATTAAAACGATTGATTTGCATGCGTTAGGGATAGTAATGCACAACAGCTCAAATCGTTTCTTCGCTTTGTCTAATGAATGGAATTATTCTTTTAGCATGATATGATAATACAAGATAAGTAGAAAAATCGTACCCATGAAATGGTGTCCGGAAACAAGACGATATTAAAAAAACGCACCTTTCTGGAAACGCAAAATATGTGGATACAAGCACTCTGATAGGTTTATGGATCGTAAAAAAAGACACACATAAGCTCTATAACAAGCGATCCTAGTGCAAGCCCTGCGGCATTCGCAACGGCGACCAAGCTGTACTGTCGTACACCCACGACTACTCCAACATCGTTCCTGCATAGGCGGAACGGCTCCGAACGGAATGTACTGCTTCTGCATCGCATCTGGATCTGGTGGCGGTGGGAGCATGATGATGTTTGGCTAGACTGCGGGCTTGCGCCATTGACCTTGACCAACGACGATCGGTGCGCTTGGTGGAAACGATCGGATTAATACAAATGTGATCTGATGTGGAGTAAATTAAGGTATAGTTTATGGGAAGTGTCATTTCAAGCGTCGTCGACTGTTGATGTTTGTTAGACGCAAAAGCAAATGATACTGGAAGCTGCAACAGTCGAAGCTTAAAAGGTGATTTTCATAAGAATTTATTAAGAAAGGGAAAGTTTCTTCGTGTTATGCACAACCTAGAGAATGAGATCTTACTATTGATAATTTCCTTAATGCATTGCCTTGCGTGACCTTGGTCAATATTCAGATTAAAAACCTCGTCATCAACCAAAGAGCATAGTATCAGACAACTTCATCGTTGTCCGGACCTATGTACATTAGTTGCCAAATGTCAAAATTTGAGAGTTATCCTGCTTTGAGTGCATATCTCTCAAAACCTTTAAATATAATTTCGAGGCGCACATTCTTGCTGATAGCAAAATCTCGAAAGCCACTGAACCTCGAGCGGACATATGACGTTTGGAATGTTTGGTCTAAACTCTATCGAAATTGTGATTATCCATTCCAGGATCATTTCCTCACAAAATCATCACAGGATCATGGCTCACAAACTCTTCATTGAAATGCGACTGGTGCTGCACATATTCTAAACTTTAAAGCATGTCAAGGTTGAAAGAGAGATACAAAAACATTCACCATGACCTCGGGCATCGGTGTATCATTTATTTTGTTAACTCTGTTAATGACCACATGGCCAATTAGTGGCCTGAGAGGATATATATTACAAACTCCATTTCGTATCATTATGAAACATGCCATTGTCGTAGATAAGCGAAGAAGTCCAGATGCCTTCGTACCGAATCACTTAGCTTAGCTTCTTTTTTACGCCGTTTGCGTTCAACTTCCCAAACCCACAGTACAGCAAACTATTGGCGGCATTTGTAATGCAGATGTTGCGTCCGCTTTATTTGGGGAGGCGCATCACAATGCCGCACCAAAACAATTCAGCAACGATTTTACGCCTGACTTGAAGCAAAACACACCAATGCCAAACGTTTCCGCGGGTGGACGAACCGGGCAGAAGCTAAAAGAACTAAAAAGAACGTGGGACGAAAGTGTAGCTTTAAATTGATTTCCTTTCTGTAAAACGTTTGCGTTTTCGTTTTTTTTTTTTGGGAATAATTACGACACGGTAGCTAAAACAACTTATCATTTCCGATTGCAAACCATCCGGCAGCCATTTGTCACGAGACGGCGAAAAACCAAAAAAGGTTGTACCGCGCGGTGCTAAACGAATGAACACTAATGATGATCGCCTTTGACTATGATCCGTCCCGCTTCCCTAGTGATATGGGCTGGTATTGTTTTTCTTTAAGCAATCTTCATTCACTCACAACGGCGCGATGAGTTCCATGCAGTTGGGTGAATGAGAAACCACCGCCAACATTCAACTGTCACCGTAAGTCAAGACAAATCGCAGGCAAAGACTCAATTGTCTGTGCTAATCTCCACCGTGACTGCGACTGATTTAGCTCATGATTTATTACACCGAAATAAAATGCATTTTTATCCCAGCCCAAATTCATCATTTTGGCTGGTACACCCGCGTGTTTGCATCATAAAGGCAAAGCCTCCAGATTCACTTACCCCAGTAACTGCCACGCCGCAACGTCGAATGGTTTTTCCGCACGGTTCGTTTTTTGGACTTTTTTCGCTTCACTTTCTTCTTGTGGTTCACATGTATGATGTTGATATCGTTGTAATCAAACACATCACAGTAGTTTTCATCATTCTCATCCAACTCCTCCTCCTCATCCTCATCCTCTTCGTCATCTTCGTCGTTTTGCGCACCGTTGTCGGTGCCATTTGCCCGCGATTGTTTGTCCCGCACGTCATCACCTTGCTCACTGACTATCACTACCTCACCGTTTGGACCGTACACCCGTTTCGCACCACCCTTCAACCTTGGCCGACTCGGACGACCAGAGTCCTTCCGTTTCGGTGACCCAGAATCGGACCCTTCGAAACACTCACAATCACTGTTCATTTTGTCACATCGCATGCAGTACAGATTATCACCCAAACTATTGATCAAGAACTCATTCTCGCTAAACTCTTCATCATCCTCATCCTCTTCTTCGGGATCTTCATCGTTGTCTTCTCCATCGTTATTTTTCCCCGTATACCGATGGCGTAGTGCACTGCTGGCTTTATCCCCGTTAACCGACGGGAAGACACTTGCCAGCGAAATTTCGTTCTGGATCGCACCAGACGATCGTATCCGCTTTAGTTCGTCTCCAGGCGCAGTTGTCAGCTGAAAGTTTGAATCACCAAAGGGAGCCGAAATCGAGCGCTTGTAAACGAACGAAGATGGCTCCTTGTAGCGGGTCACGTGCACCGACTGGTTGCGCTTGCTGAGCAGGCTTGAGTCGTCCCGCAGGAACTCTTCCTCGGTGTAATGGGCACCACCGGTCAGTGGTTCCAGAGAGCTTCCGTATGGGCGAACTTCGTGAAAAAGTTGCTTCCGACCACTAGCCGTCGTCGTCGAGTGGGCACTCCCCGTACCGGATTTCCCTCCTTTGGTTGACTTCCCCTGCCCAATGGAACCTCCGGTTCCACCGGGACCACTTTTGCGCTTGTCCGGATGGGGAAACACAAACTCCAGACCGGCGTCCGTCTGCTGAAAGTACCGCTGCTGAAGAGCATTGTTCTTGAAGCGAATCGTTTCATTCTTCGTCACTATGAACGTGTCGTAGTAATCGTTCTCTTCGTCCTGCTGCTCACCAACACTGGCAGCGACGGTACCAGCGACTGCCGCTCCAGTGTTCGTCTTATCCGCACCAAGGATCGCGGCCCGACCCGCTCCGTAATCCCGATAGAACTCCTTGATAGCCGCTTCGTTCATCTTCTTCTTCTGTATGTAGTAATGCCGCAAGCGCTTCAAGTGTTCCTCGTAGAACGCTTCCAGGTCGTGTATTTCTTGGTTGTAGCGGCGATCATTGCAAAAGTTCTCAAAATCCCGCGCAAAGTCCGGAGCCTCCGGTTCAAGCGTTCCCGCTGTTGGCGGTTCAGCACAGAAATCATCACCCAGCTTGCTCCAGTTTTCGTCGTACAACTCCCGGAATATATCCTTCCCGGCAACACGCTGTTTGCGGATAGATTTCTTTCGCTTGGACGAGTTCCGTTGCACCACCATCACACGCTTAAAGTACCCGTCCCGGCTGACGGCCAGCTTCGGAGGTTTACGCCGCTGGAGCAGTGTTGCCTTCTTCGATTTACGGCGGAATAAATTTTTCGGCTTGGTTAGCGTCAAGCTAAAGCCCGAATCCCGGGACGACATCGATTTAAAGGATTCGTTCTTCACCTTGGGCGGTGGCACCAAACGTGGCCCGGGCGTTGAAAGTATCGACTCCTCTTCCTGCTGTTGGCCGAGATTTAGCTGCTTCCAGATCCGACCGGTATTGATCGAGTAAAACTCTTTGTTCTTCGTGAAGGGATTTTCCTTGATGCGCAACGCATAGGGTATACTGTTTTCCGGTGATGGCAGTTCCGCCTCATCGTACAGCGTCTGGTCGTAGAAGATGTTGTTCTCCTCCTCGAAATAATTGTTCGGAAAGATAAACTTTGGCTCGCTGGTGGGATCGGTAGCTTTCGGAGTACGCTGAAGTTCAAAATTTTCATGACTTTTAAACGTATGCAGATTGCTCGCATCTTCCACATCTAGCGTGCCCGTTTTATTCACCGTCGCCTTTTTCGCCTTCTTGCGATATTTATTTTTTTGGTTCTTCAGCTCTAATGTACCGTCAGTCGCCGTACCGGTCAAGTTCTGCGTCGACCCTCCTAAACCGTGGCGCAAATCCTTCTCGTCCACCTTGATATCGACATCAATCAAGTCGAGCGCGGAATCGTTGCTCAACTGTCGGTTTAGATTATCTTCCGGTTCCTTAAGACCTCCGCTGTCGGACTTGGAGCCTGCGTTCTCGATTCCATCCGTCTCCTGTCCATCCATCGCCGGGATTCGTATTACAATGCCATCCCTCGATTTGCTACGAATCATTTTGAACGTCTGCGTGTTAATCCTTGGAATGCGGGAGGGACTTCTTTGTCGCTCGGCGGTGTTCGTAACGGACGGTGGAGCAGGTGCTAGCGTATCCTTAACCACCTTCACTACCTGCGGCTTTGGCTCCCGACCGTGTTCGGGTTCCTCGGGACAGTTGTCAAAGCTTGTCTCCAGATAGCGCTCGTTGACATGGGTAGTGGATTGCATCAAGGAGTTTGGCTCACAGTACGTCCGGATCGTTACCAGGGTGGGCAGCTCGTTGGTGGCCGTCTTGTTCGTACCAGTGCTGAAGCTACTACGGAACGACTTTTTCGACGACGCATTCGTGTTGTTATTGCCCGCGTTCGTAAGCGTATTGCTCTCGATCGTGAACGTGCTGATGCTGTAGAATGACTTGTCGTCCGCCGTGTCCTCGGTGACCTTCCCACCACGTACGCTACCTTCGGTTGCTTCATCCTCCTCGGGGATGGCGTCCGAGCTGACGTTTATGTTAACGTGTGAAATATTCCTCACCCGACCGGTACTTCCCGTGGCATCCTGAACGGACGGCTTCGTCAACTTTCCCTGCCTCTCCTGGGAATCTGACGTGATCGCTTTGCTGCTGAGATCATTAGTTTGTACTTCGTTTTCGAGAGTTTTCCTCGGGGCAGCTTGCTGCTGGGACGCACCGAGCGACTGTTTCGAAGGTCTGGGCGGTTTCTTGATCTTGATCTTTTCTACCTTCCGGGAGACCTCGTACGTCTTTTCCACGAGGTTGCGGTTTTCATTGATGTACCGATCGTTGATCTCCTGCAGTGCGCGAATCTTTTCGTCCAACGACGCATCGTTTGATTCCAGCTTCTCCTCGAAGGTGAGTTCCGGTGGGGACACTCGCTTTGTGATGGAGGAGGATGCACCAGTCTTCTCCGACGTGTGCACCTCAAGACCATCCTTTACCTGTGTGCTTTCCGCATCTCCGTTTAACTTTAGCTTCTCCGGACCTTTTACAACCTTTGCCTGGTCCTCAAACTCGTTGATGTTGACCAGATTTTTGGTCGATCCTCGGAGTACCGCAGCCGCATTTCGCTTGCGACCCCGTTCGAGATAACTCTTACGGATGCTGATGCGCTTGAATGAATCGCTCCGTTTGAAGCTTTGGTCGATGTTGGATTTGTCTTTCTGCTTCTTTTTCGTCTTCAGCAGATTCCGGATCGATTCGAACGTGATTGGCTTCATGGTTCACGAGCCACCATGCCTGGATCCTGCGGTAACGATGCACAAGGCTGACGCGCACCTGCAAAACGTCCACTAACTCCGACGGTGCAGCAGTTTGGGTGCGGGATTCATTTTTCAGCTGTGCAACTTGTACGCATCGTGGAAAAACGCCTCGGGGTTGGAAGAATGGCAGGAGTCTGTTGGGATTAGAATCGTTGAGGATGTTCGAAATGTCGATAAAAAAACACTGCTGTCAACTTCGATAGATGTCGCTTTGTTGCAACGACACGGCGACCACAGGTTTGTAAACACAAGTGACAACTTCAAACACAAACGCACACTCGGGGAGGAAGCTATTGTTTATTTTGTCGTCCTCTGAACGAACGCGTTTCAAAGACTCAATCACATACGCAGCTTAGAGTACGCGAGTAGAGCCGCTCGCGGACCGATCCTTCCTCGTTATGACCTTGACGTGGACTAACCGTTAGTGGCGTCCGTCTGCCTTGGCAAACAGACGCACAGGCCGCAGAGCGGTAACCACGGGAAAGTGAGCACTCTCGTGAGCGTGAGTACACATTACGCATTTTTTGTTTTTCTTGTGCTGTTTTTTTTGTTCATGCATTCGCAACATTCGCCACTTTCCTTTTGCCTCACGGGCGTTACCAGCACTACCACATGGCAGGTGATGAAGTCCGTGCCCCTGGCATGCATTTGCTGCATATCAGCAAAAGGGGAAAATTGTACATGGCCACCATCTTGTAAGGTGGAAAAGTTTCGAGCAAAACAAAAAAAAAGTAGCGTACCACTTACACCACCACGTCTGCTCTTGCCTTCGCAACGAACAACAACCAACCAACATCCACTTCTGCCGAACTCATCACCTCCCGCACGCGTAATGAGCGTTTTGCATGTACAGCGGAGTAAAACGCAAATGTGATCTGCTTTTTGTTGGAGCTAATGAATGAAAAACTTCACCAAAACAGCCGCAAACATATGTGGCCGGCTTCACGTGGCCGGCCTGGAAGAGAAACCGTTGGGTGAGCGACGCGGTTAAATGCTTGTGCCACGATCTGACACGGTACGATGTAATACATTCGGACACAGCAACAACCAAAGCCTTTGACCGATGTATCACAAGTACCCCACCGGGCAGAAGTCGCATAAGAGAGGAGAAATTTCTCCAGTCTCGCTACCCCTGGCCTATACTTTCGAGCGATCGTGCTACAAACACACACTCCATCATCCTACCCCATACCTGAATGCTCCCATGTTCTAGCGAAACCCCAGTTCCACCAGCCAACCCCACACCTGAACGATCCTATGTTCTTGGTGTTAGAAAAATTTGAATTCGAGAGTTCGTGTTCTTACGAAGTGAGTAGCACTATAGGCAAATGCAAGGCATAATTACATGTACTTATACCAATCAAAGAAGCATCTTAAAATGTATTTTTAATACGGAAAATTTTTATTTATGAAATATTTCATTATTTTCAACGATTATTATAAAAACAAATTATCATTCAGGAAATAAATTTTGCAAATATATTTATTATGACTATTGATTTATTTATTTGAGAGAGTTATGGCCTTTTGACAGCGCTATTCTATAGTGAAATTTTTTGCTTGCTTTCTTCTCTCTCTTTTCACGGACGCTATGCATATTTTGACAGTTCTCATGCACTTCCAAACTAATTTTGGCTTGGCTTGGTTTGTTTTGCTTTATGGTGGTTGTGGATTTATCCAAAAAAGTTAATAAGTTTAAGCGAATTAAGTGAAGTTTCATCAAGAAAGTGTTAACAAGTGCGTGTTATCAGATTGCAGTGTGTGCGCAATC
>KB663611.1:80217-118369 GCA_000349025.1 Anopheles minimus
TACATTTCAGCCGCTGTGCAGCTACTGGGGTGGTACGGTTGTGGAGAGGAAAAGAAGGAAAGAAATGGTAGGGGTCACGAAAAAAAGAGCGAAGAGGTCGAGGAAAGAAACGGGGAGGGAGAACGAAAGAAAACGGAAGAGAATTCAAGCGGTTGGGAGAGAATCAAGCTGCCAAGCTGCGCGCGCTCACGATCGGCCTTCGGAGGAAGCTTGTTATTTTGCAGTTAAGAAGCCTCATAAGAAGCTTCATAACAAGCCTTCATGTTGCGTGATTTCTGCCCAGAGGGACTGAGCTTGAATGTTGTCCGTGTAAGTTGTTGAACTCGCGAGACGTTGTTCTCCCATTCCTTTACCGAACGACTGAGCCTAAGAGCTTACGGTCATTCGCTTCCATCAGATTGGACCGTTGAAGTTTCCCCGTTGAACGACTGGGTTTTTACTTTTTGGAGACAGCACCACAGCGCACTGTCCAGCTATGTGTAACCTTCATCGTTAGAGGTTCTGACATATAGTAGGATCTAAAGCTGAAATCACATTCCGTGCGCGAAACGGTAGATTTCCGCCATACTTCGCTGACCAGAACGCAGCAACCGGTGGCCGGTTGTTGACTCATAAACCCGTTCTACAAGACTGCCCGTGAACGTACGGTACCAGTGATCCGATATTCTCCGGCTTCCCTCACGAAGGGGAGTTGGAGAGAGGTCGCACCGAAATCAAATTCCGCGTGCAGTCAAATATCGCGCACGCTGTATGGGGCCTTTGCCACTGAGGCGTCTAAATATGGCGTCTGGCTGTGTCTAGAATCACGCTTCAAGATGTTTATCGAAACGTTTCGCAAAACGATGCTGTATGCACGAACCAAGAGCCTCCAATAGCCGTTAAAGTTGCAAAGCCAAAGGTGGTCAAGGTTTTAGACAGTAATGAAGCTGACTACTTGCATCAGGCTAAGTTCGAGAAATGTGTAGGTGAAACAGGCAAATGCAAATGGAATTAAACCCCACTGGAAGTCGGTTGTAGGGATAAGTTATTTGACACAATTTCAAAAGTTTGAAAGAAAATTTACCTTCCCCTTAAAGTCCATCTTGGCCGAATCTTGATTTTAAATTCCATCCCTATCGCGAAGGTAACAGTATCATGCGATCAAACGGAGTTTCTTTTCCGAAATTACGTTTATCTCTGGGTCATCCAAACACGCACGGCATGCATCAGAAAGTTATTACCAACCCGTCGAGTCCGCGTTCGATGTTTATCTTCCAATCATTACTTACACATTTACCAGGCACTACTTACTAAGATGCGCGTGTACGAAAGAGTATATCTACCGCTTTTACCCTAAACGCTGCTATCATTGCATCCGATTCTAATTTCCCATGGCCCTCCTGCGGACATTCGGCGCTCATCTTGGACATCATCTTTACGGTTCTCTTTCCGTTAATGAGTCCCTGTGCTCGATACACGAGGCCAGAGCGCCAACGGTTCTATATTGAAACGCAAACCCTCTGTTTTCTTTCAGCTCAGACGTTCATCTCCAGTATCCAGTTGCTCCAAACTTGGGCAATGCGTTTGACGTGCGTACGAAATGAAACAAACTAGAGGAAAAAACAACAGATCGTTCCACAACTGCGCGACGGTTTGCTCGTACCGCATCGGCACCTTCCCAAAAGGTGGCGTGTACCAACTACTGGGAACTAAATATAATTAGGTCAGTCATGAAAAAGTCTCGTGAGGTACCTCGAGCAATGCAAGCCCATGCGCGACCTCACCGAGCGGGTAATGAACAAAAAAAAAGCTGGCACAACTAAAACTAGGTTTCATGAAAACAATCACGAACCAACAACTTCGGACCAGCTGCCGGTTACATCAAAGCCCGGTTAAAAATTACTCTTCTTCGACAACCAGGGGGGGATCTAGCCTAAAACCGAGCGAGATGTTTTGCGAGAAGCATAAGTAACGTGATCTCATGGCTTGATCTTTGATGGATGATGGATTTTTTCCCTTCTTTTTGGCAGATCGATTCGATCGATCCCGCTCCCGTGATGTGGCTAAATGGGGCTAGCTTTCCATCCGTTTAGACTTCGACACTAACTTCGCTTAACGGTCGATGTAACCTGATGGGTACCTGAGCAGCTACTCCATCCCGACCATCAATTGGACAACCCTTGGACATGATCTTCACTTCAACTTCGCCACACTAAGGACGTAAGTGCAGGCAAAGAGTTTTGCACCGTTTCCAGGAATCTTCAACTCCAAAACAAAAAAAACGAGCCACTGAGCACCTAAAAAGATACCGTTAAAGAGATCAGGCTGTTTCAAGAGATCTTCAGGGCTCCTCGCGCTCGGACGCAAGTTGTAAAACAATCGAATAAAAAGTTAGCGCGGATGTGAAATGACGAACGCGTTTTGCGTGAACTGCGGGCAGCAGGGAAAGCAGCTGGCAAAACCTGATGCTCAATCTCTGCCTGCTTGTGCTTTGGGTCAGCTTTGGGTCGGGCGGAAGTGGAAAGAAACCTTCGTAACGGCCGTACGCGACCGGTATCGGACCAAAGACCACAACGCTACACAACGTGTCCGGTTGAAGGATTGTATAACAAAACCACAGTAAAGGCCACACACTCGTTTTGTAGGTCACACGCTGACAGAAACCACACGCTCACCCTTTTTCTTGACCACAGGGCGAGGAATTTGCGCTGAGTGCGAATGATTCGACACTATTTTACGAATTCTTGCGAAGGTTTGCGTTTTTCGGGTGTTACGGGTCTTGCTGTGATAATGGTGTTACGTCAGGCAGATGCTTTAGAATGCCATCTTTCTTAACTTTATCTATTAGCGCTTGTAAATGTCACTGGTTGTCCAAGAACTGCTAGAATGTACAGTACGTACTTCACTTCATGACGACCCCATTTTCAAACGTACAGTAATGAAGTTAACAGCTCTCGCATTATCGAGAAAGTGATATTGTAAATCATAGACCGGATAAAAGGTACCCCCAATACAACCTCCAACACCCGCTCTTCGCTTTCCCAAACGTGCAGAATGTAATCGAAACCAGCACAGTGTGTCGTAAGACGCTTATCGCTCAATTAAGTCGCATCTTCGGTTGCATGCAAGGGGCAGAACTCGCGAGAAAACACACAACAGCATCATCCTCTGGGCGCAACCGGAAACACATCGGTGCCTTTTTGTGAAAGTCTGTGTATGTTTGTGTGTGTGTCTCTAGCACAGGAACAGGAGCGGAACAAATGTAATGATCTTCGCCGGCTGTTCGTACTTCGCCTCTACCTTGAACCGATCGATAAATGAATATCGGCACTGTTCAGAGATTATGCACCATAACACATCGGCAGCAAGCGGATGGGTAGCACACTTTTCTGCTTAATTTGAATACTTGTAAAACCCCGTCATCCACGTGTGAGCACAAATGGGGAAGCGTGTGAGAAGCTGAGACAGGAAAAAAAACCTCCCCTACGCGCCATGGAGTAACATTGGACAAGAAAGTGGAGTACTAGGCTATATCTTGGCTGTACAATGTATCGTGGTGTAGCGATCGGCAGATAAACAAGCCGTCGAAAGATGTCGAACGGAGATGCATCCACGGGCAACGAAAGGTGGCTGTGGGGAGACGAATTTCAATTAAAGTAAGATCATGCCCAGAAGGGCACACACGTACTTCCTCGCGGTTGTGAGTAATGTTTCTCGCTTTCCGCATTTCCCAACCCGCACCACACATCGGCTGTGCATATCATCAGGGAGTCTGGAGAAAAGCTGTTGATAACCAGACCGGAGCCCTACATCCGAGTCCGCTCGGGGGTGTTCATCTTGGGGGCAGTTTTTGCGGTTTCGTCCTTGGTTAGATTTTCTCCACCGGTAGAGAAGCCAACCGGGGAGGAAAAGATTTATGTATATCAACGCGATGGCTACCGCAACAGCCATTGTTAATAAGTAAATAAATCAGCACTCGTTACATGCATTTATGCATGCATTTATCACGACGACGGTGACGCCAACTGCTGGATTGTCTCATTTGCTTTGGTGTGTGATTTTTTACTTCTTGTCTTGCTCGCTTTCTTTATGTCTCCGCTGCGAGAGCATCTTCCCCCGGTGGTGTAGGTTTAGTGGAACATATGTTCTTTATGCTGGATAACACACAGAGATGCGTACCCGTCTCCCATATTCACACCCGTTTCACACTCCCGTGTTCGTCTGGCACGTTTCGATCGCAAATATGCACCACTAGCGCTAGGCCGGATGGAAATGAGTTCAATGCATTTTTGATTAAAATGTTCAATGTCCCGAGGCGAGGTTTGAAAGCGTGCCGCTCCTCGTCGCATCACCGCTCAACTCAATCTTTACAAACTAGAGCACATGTTCTGCGGTGCATACTCCGGTGTGAGAGTTTTTAGTTTGTAGCTTTTCTTATCATTGATTGATTGTGCTGCACAGGAAATTTGCATTGATGTTGCATGTGGGTAGACGATTTGTCAAGTGTTCAGTTTACTTGTTGGGAAAAAGAGGCAATTTCTCTCATTAATTTGTTGATCAATTGGTGTAGAAAAAAAAACAGTTTACATCTATTTGTCTTTGCAAGACTGGCGGATAATAAATTGAGATGATTTAAATAACAAATAAGTAGCTTTTATACAGCAACGCGTATATATTAAGTTTTTACTTTGCTTTCATTCAATAAAATTTAGAACTCCTTGTTTCAAGAGCTCTCCGCCTTTGAAAGAAATTCAGAAATTACGTCATTTTGTCTTCTGTAAGAAGGAAAAACTAAAATATTAAATAATGTTTGTCTTTCAACACCATAAATATACTTCAGCAACGGTAACAATTAAAAATACAATGTTCCTAAACCTGATATCATACTCTCAAGAAGATTTTTTAATAAAATCGTCGAGTTTGTACATTTGCTTTGCTGCTCTTTTTGAGGCGAAAATATCCCACAATCGTTTACGCAATAAAAGCATCACACAATTTCGATCAGCAGTGAGGAGGTTCACAGTCAAGAATGTGTGTCTTTCATCATTCAGCATCACTTTTCACCTACTTGCAAAAATCCCGTTCCGCAACGAGATCATTTTTGCAGATTCATTTGAATGATTGATGCCGAAACGGTGATCTTTTTGCCCTTCGTCAAGAGCAGAGAGTGTTTGGATCACGATCGATCACTGGAAAGTGACGGAATGATCTTCCTTCCAATAGCGCAACAGTTGCTGCATCATGCCGATTAAAGATCATTTAAAAGAGGGCTGTCGTGTTGTACATCTTGAGGAAAATATTTTTGATTTTACGTAACTATTTAATAACCAAACAAAGAATAAAAAAAGATAAAAACAAGTGTGTCTAACACGTTTGCATGCACGATGTGCTGGAATTTCTTGCAAAATTGAAACATTCCTGATTGTAAAACGAATGCACCATTCTCCACACTGTCGGCCATACATTATCGTGTCGCGGACGACGAAACACTGACCATCGCTGTTCGGGGCGAGATATTTTGATGAGATTACGGTATGCGTCGACGGTGACCGCGCTAGTTTGCGTTCCGGTTTCAGAATGAAATGATTAATGCATCTTTAGGGTGAAACCGGTTAGAGTGGTCCGTTCCGTGCCGACTCAGAAAGAAGCTAAGAAGCGCAGCATCCTTTACTCGTCTAGAGATTACCGGTTATACTGACTGTACGACCGGTATATCTCTGTGTGCACGAGGACGCGTGGATTAAAATTGTTTGCCCATATATATAAACACACATACACACGGATTGTAGGCCACGCTTCTGACATCGCTGTCTGCTTTATTACGGTACCGGTGCCAATACCGGCGCCATTATGCATCATTATCTAACCGTGCAAAACGGTACAATGCACCAGCATCCAACGGTCTGCCGGGAACTTGTACCGGACAATTGCAGTTGTTATGCCCGTAAGCGATACTAATCGATTACAATTTCGTACAAGACACACTATTCTGAACTGACACTGTTTGCACTGCGCAAGAATGTATGTTTCGGAATAGGTCAAAATAGGTGCCCCGCTGATACTGTAACAGTCCAAACTAATTTGAAGTCACAACAACCCCACAACGGTACGCGGACATGGATCGTAAACTTCACCAGAGTTCTAAGATATCTTCATTTTCGGTTCCGTACAGCACTTCTTCAACCGGAGCAATTATTTCAACCGTCCTGTAAGATGAAGAATTTTATTTGCTCACTCAAACACTGCTACCGTTAATGGAAGTGTAGCGTAAAAAGTGATACAAAATTTGGAGAAAGAGAGACTTAAGAGCGAGTACTCACATATCACAGTTAAGACGTTCCTTTCAACTTCTAAAACAGACAAGCTCTTCTCCACAAAACCAGCTCAACCGTGCCGAAATCAAGTGGCGAACACTTGAGGTAAGCATTCGCAACATGTGCACGTACGTGGAACCACAATACTGGCAAAAACTAGGACCCCGAAAACTGCCGTCAAAATCACCAGTGCAGCACAATTAGCATGGCTTATTTGGAGTCGCACGTTTTTTTCTCGGTGGAACGAATAGAATATAGAGGCCACAGATATCTTGCACCCTTTCCCTGGGGATGCGGAAGCATTAATCGTGTTTCCGTACCCTGCCCAACGATACCGGCCCCCCTTTGCGTGTTGATCCACGATGGCATACGGGACCGGGGCGGGTTTGCCCTAGAAAATGGCAACACCAGCCCATCGGCTGGACACCCGTCAACATTATGCACGATGCTCAAACGATGAAATACTAACCTCCACGAACGCCTAAACAACCGTCCGTGACCATTCTTCACTTTTAATGTGATTCCTGTTCTTCCCCTCCCTCCCTCCCTTTTGTTCCTTCCTCAACCGCAACTCTCTTCATTTCCCGTTAGCTAAGGTTTAAGATCTAGGTCTGTGAGCCACTACAGCTGCCACGAACTTGAACCTCGAGCGGATTCGCAAAAACCACTTTAACTATGCTTATTATGCCTGACGACAAACCAATGACCAGTGGGGCACACACACACACACGCTTACATCCGCGGCTGAACGACGTCTGCCAGCAACAAGAAGTTCCCCAAAAAGGCAGAAGGTTAGGATGAATAGTCTAATTAAATTATACTACCTTTGAAACAATGAAAGTGAATTTATTTAGCACAAATCTTTTTGTGAACCACTCTCGTGCAATGGAGGTCATACCGCTAGACTGTACGAGCCGTTAATTAGCAGCATCATTTTTTAGACCCCGAAGGTTACACGAAAATCACAAAAATGTATGTCAAAATGTGCATTTGATTTGCAAAATAAACTGCACTTTACACAAACAAAACGGACCCAGTAGGAATTTGCACTTGGCAAAATACTTTAACACATCAAACAACGGTGGTCAGTGAGTTTGATGTTAACTTTGAGCTTACGGAAAAGCTCGAATGGGAAGAAGCGACACGCTAATAATAAATTCTTCCAATAAAGGTGGGACGCGTATTGCTGTAACAAACAACAACCACCTGTCCTGAGACCAAATGACACAGTTTAAACTATCGAGAACTGTCTGGTACTCCTTTTTTTCCTGTAGTATCTGGCAGATGGTTTACGGTTTATTAATGTATTCATCTTGATTAGGTGGGGTAGCTAATTGCAAATTGACAATGTATTAAAGAGTTGGAACACTTTAGGGGGCCAAATCATCTAATTTGGCTCTTTCACCCTTTTCGTTAGCTCTCCTGGACCCAACATGAACAATTTGCTAGATACCGCCAATATATCGCTGTATTTATGTTTTCCATCCTATTAAAGCAACAAAAAGTTTACTCTGATTAAAGTATAATTCTAAAATAAAATGAAAAATATTTAAATGTTTTTAATAACTAACGAAATGGCTCAACAAACTTGAATAAACAATAATTTGATTATTGTACTTATACTCTGATAAATTTAATGCATATTATCAGTAATGTTTGACAATAACAAATCATTGATGAACATTAAGCAGTTTTACGGAGATTTAATTCTATACAAATTGGAAAGAAGGGTACAGCGTAGGTTAGTTCAATTTAATAAAAATATAAACACAAATGGGTAAACATGTAGAACACAGTCCATATTGTTCTGCTTACAACTAATGAGCGAAGTAATCTGCCCTAGGGAACATTTGACACTTGAGTTTGTATTATTAATTTTTAATGTTCTATATGATATTAAATAATTTAACATTAATGATTCTAGAGATCTGATTGAAGAACTACCGAGAGATAGTACTATGGCTGTTCTGAAACATTCCTGATTTAAAAATTGATCGAAATTGTTCTAGAATGACCACCGATCACGTTGTTGTAGAATTATCAAATTTTAATTGGTTCATTTTAGTGTAAAATTTACCATCAAAACAAACATATTTAACTGTGACGTTTTACGTTATATAAACCATAGTTAGCAACCAAAATGAAACAAAAAAAATCGTAAATCAAAGCGTAAATAAGCGTAAAGTGTCAATTAAACCAACATATTTCACCCAACTAATGGTGCATAAAGGTAAAAGGCACCAGAAGGAATGTTAAGCGATATAATCGGAACAGGCCATATAATTCACTTTCATTTATATGAATCGCTCATTTCCGCTACGCCTAAACCAGCCAGAAACGCACGCAGAAATAAAGTAGATGAACTATCTTAACCTCATTTATTAGCCCTTCCAGACGGTTGGGTAGCGCGTGCAGCTCGGCGCCTCCCATAAACAACTGCGCTGACATAATTCTCACACTAATTGGCACGACCATGCTGGACCACCGCGCATGGGGGCTTCGTGTGGCTGCTTTATGAGCTGCCATATTTTTTGTTTTGCCATTCGTTGCATCCAAAAACTGCACACAAATGTTCCTACACGGAGCCGTCTGAGCCTTCATGTTCGGCCCACCTCGTATTACAGCCGAAGGGATTCGTCATAGTATTTTGCAATTCCATCAAACCGACACGGGACATGTAGTGGAAGTGGAGGTGAAATTTATTTTGTTGGTATCCCCCAACGAAGCAAAACGTACCGCGCACCGAACGACGGACCCCCGTTTCATATTCCTGTCACTCCCTGTGTCCCACGGGAGACGGTGGAGCCATATCTTTCACGTCTTCGTAAATTAAGCCACTCACAATCGGTTTATAGGCGGCGACGATTGCTTCACGCCAGAGGGTTCTTTCTGGTTCGGAATTGGGAGACCGTACTTTCACACAAACGAAATACACGCGTCCGTTGCAACGCATGATGCAACGTGTTCTGCAGTCGCATTTATGGAACGTTGCAAAAAAAAACGTTATTTGGGTTTGGCTTTTTTGATACGCGGGGGGTTATGCATTATCCCGACGACACTTCGTAATTGACGTCATGTGTTAAAAGGGCATTCAAAGTGGAGAAAGCTGCTGAGAAATGTCACTTTTGTGAGTGAACATCGTACAGTTTCTTGCATTAATACGTTACTACACCCGTCGCAACAGTGTTGCACAACCTTAGTTGCATCCTATTCTAGGAAGTACACCACAGTGTTTCTTTCGATCGGATTTCGCAACGCCAGCGAACCACCTCCCAGCACGTTCACACCGCTGGATGCCATTTTTGGGGGGAGTGTAAATTGTGTGCACATCATCAGCGACACGAGAGCTGCCCGATATGGTAAATTTGAATTTTAATTTGCTTCTCCACGCGTCACTCGCATACCGCGACCCGGCATTTTTGGTGCGCGACTCGCTCTACGGTGTGAGTGTGTTCGCATTTTGCATAAATGTGTGCATTGCAATTCGGGATGGTCGTTCGTTGACTCATTCTATAGATATTCGACACGTCCGTATTAGATGCACGGTGAGAATGTGCCGTCATAAAATATTCTTTATTCAAAGTGAATTCGTTTACCATATTTGATCAGTGGCGATAGTAAAAGTGTTTTCAATGCTCGATGTCTTCAACCAACCATTGAACTGCTGATTTAATGTGAATTTTCCCATCCAATTACAGCACAATTTTCCCCGAATCAGATGCTGTACGAGTTTATATTTATTTTTAAATTGGCAAAAAGTGTTAACCACCTAAATCTAATTCATCCGAAAAACGATTCAAACCACCAGTCCCAGTTTGCCATAATCGAACAATTGACGTTGAAAATAGGAAAATTATTTTCATCACCCCAATAAGGTGTTGAAGAAGAAAATGAAAAACAATATTTTGGAAAAATATAATCATCTCCCCGTCAAAACACCATTGCACACACTTTCTCACAACACGCACAATCGAATGAACTCAACACATTTAGACCACGTTCGATTCGCACCCGGATTGGTGCGGATCGATTTGTGCGCCATCGTTTTTCCTGCTCGCCCATCAACACGCCAGCGAAGCGTTTTCCTTCCAACAGTTAATTTGTTGTGAATTTTTGTATCGCTTGTTGATTTCTGGTCAGAAACTAAACCGGGCAAACGGTTTTCAAAAGCGTCTATTATGCACCACACCAGGCACCAGGTTCGGTGTGGATTTATTTGTCTACGAATAAGAAAATGGCAGCCTTACGAAACACAGGACCCAGCCAGATGTGTGTGCAAACAATTTCACTCGAGCATACTTTTTAAAGGTGCTGGAACTGGTTCGCATCTTCGATCGATTGTTTGTGCGGCGAAGAAAACACCATCTGCCAGTTCTCGGTTGAGGTGTCGGTCAGTGAAAACGTGACGGCAAAAGCTGCAGGGTGTTCAACTTTGAAAGAGAATGTGAATGCCCAACTTATGCCCCATATAGACGAGCATGTGAGCTACTGGGCTGAGCTAAGAAGATATGGTTTTTCAACATGTTGAACGTGCTTCGATAACTTTTTGCCTCTTTCGTAATTTGCCTAATCATCTTCGGCGTTGGGTTCTGCACAAAGTTAAACGCTATCTCTGGTAAACTCCCTGACATGTCCCGTAAAAGTCCGACAAATCCTAACAGTTGCAAAATGCGGAGAGGAGAAAGTAAACTGAACGATTAAATTTTGTCGATTAAAAGTTATGCATGTCGTTTGGTCTGAGGCAACTTTTCCAGTGCTTCTGGCGCGATGAGGATAACACCAAACATACTGCTGCAGACTGTAAAATTCATTCTAGCTTCTATCGTCTCCCGAAAGCACAGCCCGGCAATTCCAAGTTTAATAATTAAAGCAAGTGTTTCTGCTTCTTTCGAGAC
The DNA here is from genome assembly GCA_000349025.1 of Anopheles minimus. Lineage (NCBI taxonomy): Eukaryota > Metazoa > Arthropoda > Insecta > Diptera > Culicidae > Anopheles > Anopheles minimus. Next base: position 91,406 of record KB663611.1, read on the forward strand.
GTTGCAGAACACTTCGCACCATTACCATATGTTTGCTGGTCACGATATCACGAGCACGTTGTTTCGGATCGATTTCTAGAATAAGTGTAGTTGCCCCGTGGGTATAATAATTTGCAAAACTAGGTGCTCCTCTTCGGTGCACGAACCGTTTCAGCTGCTTGTGACACTCCGATAAACAAGTGGCTTTCTCTTTCTTTTTACGAACTAAAACCACGCCACCATGCAGTAATGTGTACGGATGGGTATACATTTCCAATTTTAGGTCACGGCGTAGATAAGGCTAAACCGACGTCATCGTTGCGTTTCATACAATAGCGCTATACATATGCTTAAGTGACAATTGTAGCCTTCGAAGAATGTTTGTTGTACCGAGTGGTGATTTAATTCATCTGCAACAAGAGTGCTGCCAGATGACAGAATCTATCGTTACTTGCCCGGTTAATAAGTAGTTATGATGCAGTCCAGTGGAAACCATTTTTCCCCAGTTGCGGCAAATAAGATTTACATCCGTTCCCACGCCGACCGGAAAACAATTAATATACAAAAATCATGCCGCCTGGTAGGTAAGTGAGCGCTAATAGTGTGCATTTTTTTTCTAATTTCATACCATCTATTTTCCATGCATTGGCGGACCAATTAAAAGCAATAGACAGTTGTTGAATTTGCAAAAAAGCAATTATACCGCCGAGAAAGCCCTTCGCGAAGAAATCGGACAGTGCATGAGGTAAAAACACCTAAATCTCACCTCATACTGGAAGAAACAGACGAGGAAAAGCAAAATAAAAAAGAAACACACATCCCAATAGAAAGCACCAATCAATTTGGAAACCATTTTAAAGAGTTAACGGGCTGTAGGGAAATTGTATCATCGCCGTGCTGGTGAAAATGAATATCACATAAAAATCATTGGCCATGCAGCATATTGATGTTTGTTTTTGTGGATTTTTGTTTCTTGAAAACTACCCGGAACTGAACCTTTTGTTCCATCGGGTTTTTTTTTATAGCCAAGCAAATTGTTTTAAAGTGTCGAAGGAAAAAACCCTTCATGAGAGATTCATTTGCTTGATCGTTTGGCGTAATCGTCAAACCTTTGAGCCGGAGAGTATGGATCGTTAGGGACGATTACCAATTAACGAATTTCACTTTCTGCAATTTGGCTACCTCTTACGTCGGAAAACATTTCTCATTCGGCAACACAAAATACTACAAATGAGAACGTAACATATTGCTAAACGAGTGTTAGAATGTATGCAAGCAGGATGATGTGTTTTGTTCAGCCCATTTTTCCAGCTCAGCTAAAAAATCGAAGGGAAGAGAACCGAATCTAATCTGAACGGGGGGTCTTCTTCACAACGGGAGGTGCAAAGGTGGGAATTTTTCCACTGTTCAACCATCAATTTCTTACCAAAGCCGAGCAACAGTCACTAACGGTAACTGCATTTTCATGCTCTCCAAACGAAAGGAAAAGTGATGCCTAGCGATTACGCAAAATCATGGATACCTTTTTCTTTCCCCCCTAATCATAAGCCCTTCCAAAATTCGATCGCTTTAAAAAAAGAGCGTGCACCGTTAATTGCACGCGCACCTATCACTAAGAGCACTCAAATGGTCGATTAAATGATGATAAATCGCAGGGCCCGAGCCACTCCCGCATTCTTCATAATCATCACGAATCGAGCGAATCGTGGGGAGTTGGGAATTTAAAAACAGCACACACAAAAAACAGAGAAGAAGATAGTTTTAATATTTTCCTCCCAAAAAGGCCCCTCCGTTTTGTTGCTTTATCCGTTCACACTGATCAAAGCCTCCTCTTTCGCGTGTGGGGTGGTGAATTTTCCGGCATTCAAAGTTAATGAAAATGAAAACTGGTCCGTCCGAATTGAAGCTTTCTATTTTTGTATGGGTAACTGGGCACCGAGCTCACAGAAGGCGGTTCCTTTAATTTTCGTTTTACCCACTCGTAGATAATGCTTACGCCCGTATAATTGTCATTACCAGCTAGGAGCGCGCCGCGAAAATAAAATACCCCAATATCTCGATGTAACAAAACGTCCTTCATTTGCGCAAAGCTACGTAACTGGTTACTCTGTTTGTGGTTGGATAAATACTGAAATTTCTAATCGTCTTTTGAAGATAGCGCACTGTTGTTTTGATTTTGAAGCTTCCTTTTAAAAAAACTATTACGCAACAGTAAACATACATCACATTAACAGAAAAAAAACTATCGTGTAACATCTTTCGTCGGCTGGGCGGCTACACTTTAGATTGGTTTCGCAACAGAAATTTGATTTACGCATAATTTATGATGAACGGGAACGTGTAAGGGCGAAAGCTTTTATTAGCACAAACAAAACCGTTTCTTTGCTTGCTCGAAAAAGAGGCAAGACTCGAATGGCAAACCATTTTATTGTTTACTCCCGCCAGCGAATCTTCCACTTATTAAACAGGGAATCGCTATTTTGTATCAACAGCCTTGACTTGGGTGTGTTTAAGTTAGCACACTTTTATTTGAAATTTCTATATAAGGATGCATCGTGTTACGATTTAATGTTTAGCATCATACCAAACGCAAAATTGCCTACTTCTACTATGCCCTGATTAACAATATTAACAGGTCAATGTCAAAAAATACAAACAAACCGATGATATCCGATCGCAATTTGGCTACTTTGCGCCCGAAGGTCGTCTATCGCCATGCAACATATCAAATGACATCAATGCCGCGCTACCCCAGAGCAAGCGACGAACCGGCCGCGAGAAGAGAGAAAAAATTAATCACATAATGATGGAAGAAAACAAAATCAACCGGGTAATAAAAATCAAAGCCTTAACGCAATGTCAGACAACAACATAAGCCACTGGTCGTGGCACAAGAGGTCACCGGTTAGCTACCCGACGTGATATTACCGCGACACGTTTACACGGCAGAGCAATTATTACTACCACTCGGTGGCACACATTTACAACCCGCGACCCATACACAATGGAGATCATCTGACCCCTCTTGCGTATGTGCGCGCATGTATGACTCTTTCATACATTTGACAGTGCAAGAGCGTTGGGTTGTTTGCCGGGTGGCCGAGAAAAACGTGAGAAAAGCTAATGAAAGGAAGAAAATTACCATGCCCCACCTGAAATGAATCATGAATGTTGAAAATGGCAGCGACCACAGGACAACGGCACTGTCCCTTTGGTACAACATTCATTTCGAATAGGTTTCATTATTTATTTCCATAAAAAGAAATAAATAAAGCTGCTTCTCAAAACGCGCTAACATAAAAGATTATGTAAATGTGCATTGTTCCATTCGCAGTGCCAGCAAGAAGTAGTGCAGAGAAGAAGAAAATTGGAACCGTAGCTTCTCTAATAATATTGACCTTTCGGTCGGCGTTTCGTGCGTGCACCTTAACCACGGTGCATAATTTTGCCCATGGCCTTACAGTTTCAATTAAAATCATATACAGTTCTCGCTCTCGCTGGCAAGCCGTTCTGCACTGTTCATAATATTTGAAACCAACGGGGTACCGGGATATGCATGCAAGTTAATTACCGCTTGCCGAGGCTTCAGAGGTTGAACAGAGTCAGCGGAGTCCACTGGCTGGCATCCTTTAGATACCGACCATCGCGCGTCTGGAGATTACAGTCGCCTTCGCGTTTCAAGCAAAAATCGTGACTGAATTAAATCATCAGATCGAAGTTGCGGAATACGAAGCGTAGAAAAAATGCGATTACTAGCGCAACCAAACGGTGCGGACAGTGGTCCGTCCTGGGTCCAGAGATGATGCTGCAAACGATGGTTGCTAGGTACGATCGGCGCCATACTCTTGCAAACGGTTCGTCCCGGGATTGAGTAGGAAGAAAACACTTTCCTTTCCAGTAAGAGGTGGTGCACCGGCCACTATTTAAAAGACCCACAAGAAATAGGCTGTTGTTTGCATTAAAAAGCGAGACAGAGAGGGAGATGCGCATAGAAGCATAATAACATTCACAAAAAAGAAGCCGCCCTGTTAAGCGCAACACACCATCTGTCACGTGTACCGAATGGTCCATACGCGACGTAACAGACGAACAAACACGATTCGCTCGCTTATTTCGGTGCGGACTAGCCGCGAGCTTAGTGTGGCCGTTGTTGTTTTGAAGCTTGTGTTGTTTGAAGCATCTCTTGAGGTCGCGTCTCGACCGACACAACACAATTGTCACTTGAACGTTTGATTGATGTAACCGAAGCATATCTTCATTCGTGTTTCTTTTGTAACTCTTTTTTCCCTTTTTCTTAGATGATACACATGATAGTAATGGGCTTAGTAACGTGTTTTTTTCATATTCCCTTTTTCACCCTACCGAAACGACATAAACCTAGATGCGATTGAGATCAACACCGACGACGAAGGGAAGGTCGTTTATGAAAGGTGACCTAAAACAGTTCCGCCACTACCGTAAGGTATTGGAGAAATTTGCCCGAGTTCTATTTTTATACGCAAACAAACTAACGATGCACCGTAATGGAAATGCATAAAATAAACGCAACGTCTGAGATGGGAATGAAAACCATCTCAACTATGTTTGCGTCACCTTCCGGGGGACTACCACAAACCCCGTTCCTGATTTGCATCGAATCGAATCGACATCCTCCCGACATGCAAGGGGCTTTGCTACTGCATCTAAATGTTATGCTGCAAATTAGCTTCTTTCTTGCGCGCTCCAATCGATGCGGGGAATGGGATGAAAGGCATAAAATGAAGCAGAAAATGCATTTTCAATGTTTACGACGTAGCATCATAACCTATCCTCGGCTTCGGATGCTTTTGCATCACTGTTCCGATTTTCTTTTTCATAGTTTTCCCAGTGCTTTTCCAACGGATGCACAGTGGATGTGCAGTTCGAGATAAATGGCGGAATAAAAATTCGTATAAGGGTGCAAACACATGAACTAACGTATTAAACTGTTTTATAAACTATTTTTTAGTTTTAACTTTATTTAGATTTTTTTTGTTTTTGTGCCAAAATTAGTTATAAAAATATTTCAAAAATCGCGGGTTTATCCAGACGACGTTTTTGCATTGAGTTTAACCTTTTAGATCATCATTTCAAGTCTAATAAAAACATTCAATTCAAACGTTCCTACCGAAGGATTCAGTGATTTTAAAACTTTTTTAATTTTTTTTTTTATTTTTCTCTAGAACTATTTGGTTTCAAAGTTAAATGTTTGTAAAAATGAAAATATTATTAAAAAACATAAATAAATTAATTTAAAAATGATTTTTATCCCGATCTTCGCTCACTGTGGGATGGGGAGATGGATTGTGGACGATTTATTGGTATGTTTTTGCTACTGTTGTTGTCGAGTGTAAAGCAGGATCGCCCTGGTTGCATTGAATGCATCGGAAAATTGGTTGCCATTATTTGTGTTTTTCCATTCATCCCAATTGCAGCTCGAAAATGCGCCTTCTTCTCGACAGTGTGTAAATAAACACGGGCCTGACCGTCCGGTCCGTTTTTTGGTGAAAAGCCTTGCACTGTCCCTATTTTTCAGCGGGATATTGTTTTTATGAGTTTCGCTCCTCCCAGCTCCAAGTGGTCTGCCCGTGTAATGTGTGTCGGTTGGGTCATGATGTGCAAAGGCTCTAAAAAGTAGGCCACACGAAACTACGCAACGTGTGTGTAGCGAGAGTTTAGATTGAAACACGGGACTGTCCGGCGATTGATGCGCAAACGCCACCTGGTACTAAGTGTAACGCAGCACCAGCTCAGTGCGCTGGTTGGGTGGAAGGGATGGAAGCATCGACCATTGGGGCTACCCTTTCTGGAACAATCACTAACCACTGAACAATGAATTTGCCAGCACACGACACGATACTGACCGAACCGTCATTATCACGATCGCGAGTTGCTCCTCGACACACACTCTCATGTTTCCACATTCTATCGCACACACAAAAGGTTGTTCCGCACACGATCGGATCGCATTAGGGTGCGCAAACATTCGAATGAATATAACAATAAAATATAAAAAAAAACGTGACGATATTTGTGCGATTGCCACGTACCGATAGTAGCGCCGTAGAATCACGGCTTTCCCTAAAGGGTTAAAAAATATTGAACGTTTTCTTTCTACCCATTTTTGATGACAAATGATTGGGTGGGGGAGGGAAAAGGGCAGCTAACATTTGGGCGTACGTTCTGTTCTGTGCCACATTGTCATTTGCCCTGAGTGTACTGAGCCATCGGTCAACCGGTTATGACGGTTAAATGCCGGAACGAAACCATTGGCTTTAAATGCACGGCTTGCGATCGTATTGCACCCACCATTTTTTTAATGTGCTCCGTTGTTATTAGCTTGATCGCTATTCATCGGTCTCCGTACCCCGGAAATGGTATCGAATTGGAGGTCGATGCGTACGTGGAGCTTTTTTTTCAAATCTCATCAAAAAATCCGCTTCAATTGTGAGTATCAAAATTATTTACATTTATCGTGGTATAAGATAATTGTTTAATAATGTCATTAAATTTTAGTTTTTAACTATTTTTGAAAAGTATTGTCAAAAGTGCTCAACAAATATATTTGAATACTATTCAAGCTTTACTGTGGACATATTTTCCCAACTTTATACTAATATTTGTTTTGTTCACAAAAAAATCCTTCTGAGATAATATTTGTATCATGAGTTGATTAGGTGTGTACAACCGTCAAACAAGCACGTTTACAAACAACACCAAAATATTTTCTTTGCGCTATCTTACGACTAATCAGAAACGTACGGACGATTCATCATTCTCCCATCTTCCATCTCCAACGAAAGGTGAAATAATCAACATCTTGTTTTTTGGGTCTCCTCCACGTTTTTCCCATTTCGACCCTAAACAGGTTTCTCCCTGTGTCCAGCAAAATAATTGTACCATCCAATCTTTAACGCGATGCTCTTATCATGCCCGTTACATCACGAGCATAGAATCTACTTGCCCAATGCTGTTGCTGGACCCAGAATTCAACGTAAGTGTTGTATGTGAGCTACGGTTAGATCCGTCATCGTTAGTCACACAAATCTCTAAACTAATGCTGAGGAATGAGAAAGCAACAACATTCCACCCCTAAACAGCAAAAAACAAACTGTCACCCCATTATCCAATCTGTGCAGCAATGTGTGCTGCTTAAGCATACTACCAAATGTGAGGCTCTTTTATATGTTGTTAAAAAAAAGAGGAAATAAATACAACGGTACAATAAACCTGCCCGCGCCGTCACTTGATCAAAAGAAGCGGATCTTTTTTTTCTCTTTTTTGGAAGAATGGTCCGCGCGAGTTGGAACGATCCGATGTGACGACAGGTTTCACATTTCTCAGAATTAAATTGAGGTCGTCTTGTATCTATTATCACATCCAAAAGGGTACGAGATGCGTGTGGAGGAATGTATGCTTTTATACAGGAATCTTCTGTCGATCAAAATCGAGAAGAACTAATAGACCGTGAATTTCCTAACTTGGTGAGAGTTTAGTGTGAAATGTTAGCAAATTTGCTAATCGGACATCGCTGCAGTAAGAAATTAAGTTTTACTGTTTATTCGGACACCTTTTAACCGGTTGTTTGTTAATCCGTGTTACTTATAGATGACAGTTCCAAACGCGATTTGACAGAACAACTCCCAGTAATCGACTTATGGCCGTATACACCTTCGAATCCTGATGGATAAAGGTGTTACATTTTTTTTAAATTTTAGTATCATAAAAACACGTGCAATTAAAATTCATCAACTTAACTTTATACAATTATTTTACTTTTAACATAACACTGTGTACATAAGGGAAATCATTCAATCCAATGCGCTAATGTCTTCTATAGACAATTTCATAGGTCTTTATTTTCAAGAGCAAATAAATCGAACTCCTACGTACCGAACGAGTACCGATTGCAAGCAATTGACTTGTACAGCTCCTCAATGAGGGCACAGTAAGTGTCGGTTTGTATGGCAGCAACATACAGGAAGAGAATACGGACAGACAACACACACAGCTACTCCAGAAGTGTATTGCATTGTGTTGATTTTAAATTGCAACACCGTACAATCCGATCACGTCATCTTCTGTTTATACTTCAAAGTCACCCGTAAGCAGGGGAGAAAAAAGTGAAATCAATGTACACATTCAGAGATAAATCTGTGCAACTCTTTACAGAATACTGAGGCCTTTTGGAATTCTGGAACATTAAAAATATTCAGATAGTGTCAGTACAAAATATGATACATATTTTTCCTATTCTGTCTGAAGTTTTCTTGAACATTGAAACATGACTCCAGGTGAAACTAGCACTCAGCCTCGTTGCGTCTAAATGCCGGTTAAAACAAATCCCAACCAGTTATTGGGAAAAGAGCACTCACACCACTGCTGCCATCTTTCCACTCGCGATACCGATCGAGCTTGATTGACTTCGTGCATGACTAGAACCTATCGCTTTTCGGTCTGTCTAATGATCGTTTGTTTGAGCGGTAAATCAGCGTTTCCACCCCGTGGTACGGTCCCTTCCGCCGAGAACGGGCACGTTGGTTTTTCTAATGGATTTAATTTTGGCATGGTGGTTGGCCCGCAGTCACACCGAATGCTCGAACGGCGGCCGATCGAATACCTATTGTGGAGGAACTCGAAATAAGCACGTTGGACGCAACAGTCAAACCGTCGAAACGGGGTCTCCAAATAGGGAGCATTGTCCTTCTGGCTAAATTTGTCAGGAAAATTAATATGTGTTCGAATGCATACCAAATGACAGATGGAGTCTAGCAGCAAATATTGAATTGGACGACGATATCCTCAATTCCTCAAATGAAGAATTATTTAAATGTTGAAAAAAAAAATTAAAAAACCTTCTTGTTTTGAGAAAAAGCTCGTTTTTAAACCTTTAAAAAATATCAAACTTCACAGTTTGCTTTCCACTGCAAACCGGTACAAACGGAGCATAAACATCAGAAATACAGCAACCTCACGATTAGAGACGCCTCAAAAACGACGATGGTGCTGTTGATAATGATCATATTTTCGAGTTCTGCGATCTCATCACAAACACCACGTCACTTCAGTCAAAAACAGCTTTCATAGAGACACGGATAAGCCGTGAAGACGGAGCATGATAGATATTCAAACCAACAAGAAAAAAAACGAAACTTCTTCTCTCGAAGATCGTTGGCAGCAGTTGGGGAGGGCTATAAAAATAAATCGATTCCCTCCCCAGGTTCCGAAAGCGCGAACGTTGTGTAGCATATGGTTGAGAATGCGCAGGGATTTGGGGTCGTCCACGAATGATCCAACCGTGCCAGCAAACGACGATGACGACGTTGGTGTTGGTGGTTTTTCGAGATATTCTCCCGTTCCAATCGGTCGTCCATTGGTTCAAATGTTAATCTGATCTGTGGCGGCGAACCACATCTCCCGCAGGCACCATTTGGCTGACCGGCAAAGTCTTGACTTCACAACGTCGGCAACTCCAACGCTCCTCCAACCCCTTCGCGAATCGCACCGCGCAAGCAGAAGGCAATGAAAACGGAGGAACACTCCCGCGCGCAGAAACATTGCAAATCGGCGTCGTTTTTCCGTCACCTGCATCATCACCCTTTCGCAAAACCCCAAATCATACGGCTGGGAGAGTTCACTTTTGCACGAATCGAAAAGCGAGAAGGATGCTATGCTTTCGTCGCCCCCGAACAAGCCCCGAAGCATCTGGGGGATGCGAAGGTTCGGTGATGTTGACTTCTTCGCGATGCAGAAATACGAAAGTGCACCGCGGTGGTGCTGTTTCGCGAACGTCACGTTTGCAGACACCGAAATATCGCGCATTATGGCGTGCCGCACCTTCGGGTGGCACAACACCATCAGAAGTTTTACGAGATTACCCGTTCAACATGCGCATGTGACGAATATGTCGGATGTAAGTGAGGTCGACGAAACGAACCTTTCTGCACGTCACCCGGCAAGACGGTGCTTTGCTTAAGTGCAACTCGATTTTAATCCCTTCCTGGATTAATATTATTTTGTTTTTGCCATTTTTGTTTGGTATCGGTTGCGTTTGAAGTTTGTCACTTGTGTTTTCTTCTTTTATGATCGCCAATAGAACTGGGAAACTTACATCACTGGAGCTGGAGATACCGTTGCTGACCGTTGATTTATATTTCTTTCCACAATTATATTCTACACAATAATATATTTTGATTACACACACTCGATTGGATTTTTTTTTACAGATTTTTCCCCCTTTTTGTTGTGCGTAAAGTAATTTCTAAACACAAAAACCTTTCACCGCCATAATAACTATTCATTCACTATGCTTTTGCACCCCCAAATCCACTGCATTGATATGTTATTTCATTTGCAAACGAATTATATTGCTTCACAAAAACGTAACACCGAAATATATCTGCACCAACACTTCATTAACAAGAAGCCGATAAGCAAGGAGGCTGGCTGGTTAACAATCACATCAAGGGCGCCATCGAAATGACGGACGAAACGGCACGATTAACCGAACAGTCGAAACGAACCCGCGAACCGGTCCAAACGGAAGACGGCAGTTAACTGAGCGTTAGTGTCGAGGACGGACAGTAAATGCGCCCTGTTGCGATCGCCGATGATCCACCACAAAAAGCTTTCCTTCACCGTGAGCGGAGAGTGAAGTGTTCAGCTCCCCATGCGTCAGAGACGGGAAAGAGAGAGAAAAAAGCACGATCGCAGGTGAGTAGGTATGAGCGTGAGTAACTTCAACGCAAAGAGCACAAGCGACAGTTTTTTCTTCATTCGAAAAATAATGTTTACTCGTAAAACGATCCTCAATAATAATAACAAAAAATAAAATCATAAACTAAAAGCTTTCATCGCGAAGAGATCGTTCAATCTCTCACTTTTTCATCTCATATCATCGCTGCATCCAGCATCCAGAATGTGAACTCACGCGTGAGTAAAATTTCTCACCTTCATCGTTTCGCAAACGAGAGAGAGAGAACAAGATCGATCTCACGCTGGTCCAGCATATCTCGCCCGCGGATGCGCTGTGCTCAATAAGACGACGAACTTGTGTCCCGCGGAGAATTTCAATAAACGATCAACGCTGGGGCGTTGAATTTGGAATAAATAGCAACTTTTATGCTCGGGACGCGGGATGAAAACTGGTTTCGTTTTCTTTGCTTGCGTCCATCCTTACCTGCCTGGCCACTTCACCAGAACGGAGAAGGCGATTGAGAATCGTTTGTTTTTTCCCTCTTCTTCAGTTTGTTGAAATGGAACAAAATAAAATCTTCCACTGCTAAGGGTAAAACTCAACAACACAAAGCTGCCTAAATTAAGACTGAAATTATTAATGTACCGGCGTACCGGCAGCCGACTTGCATCGAGTATTGTGGTCACGATGTGGCTATAAATTAATGAAGATACACTCAAGAGCCACCTTTGGGATTAAGCACAACACGTCGATGATTTTGTTTTTGAGCTACAAGTCATATAAACCGTCCCGTTACGTTATTGTTTCCCTCTTATGACCTTGCAATCGGTTAAGGACACACAAATTGTCTATTCTTCAAATTGCATAATAATCCCATCACATAATCAACGGTAAGTGATGCGAAATAAACACGTACGGAAACTCACACACAAACTTTTACGATTTTGCTTTACGATGCAGTACGGGAAGTGTAAAATATTAAACTTGCATCCGTCACGTACGTTGTGTGGACGATTATGCTTCGCCAAGGGTTCACAAAAGCATCGCACCATAAATGGCCATTACTCTGGCAACATGACAAACGTTCTAGATTCAAAATATCGTGAAGCCACCACGAGTTCTGGGTTATTGTTTTGCTTCGCTTTCACGGTAATGGCTGCAGCGCTATCACTTCCACTGCATCAGCACATACACAGTCGTGAAACTTTTCTCTGATTGCTGCCCGCTGGAAGCACAAACAATTCCGCGTCGAAAATTCCGAACCCGGTCAGCAAAATAACAGGACCTCGTGAAACTTCGATGCATCTATTGTGGCCATAAAAAAGAAAGTGTTAAACATGGCGGAAGAATTTTATATGACTTTCGTCTCCAACCTTCCTTTGGATGGAAACAAATAAGAAAAGTCACAGACGGAAAGTGTTCGATAAAATTTGATCATCAGCACAAAAAGGGGGAGCCACTCCACCCATGAAGCTCGATAATACAATCGTTGTTTTTGTTTCGCATTTTACGAGGGAAAAACTATTTCCTCGATCGAACTTGCACTTTGGTTGGGCATGGTCCAGAAAAGGGAAGAGTAAACTGCAACCCATAATTTGGGTAGATAAATTTCCGACTCGTGCTGTATCATGTGTCTGTGCCCTGTTGCGCGATATTCTTTGCTGATAATATTCGAGGCTGAGCTTGGCTATTATCGGCGTTGTTTGCGTTTGGGGAAAATATGGTGAACAAATAACAGATATTACACACTAAAACAAACGTGACGTAGAATTTTCTCCCTTACTCACAGCTTTCGATGGATGTGTTGTAAGAAGGATGGAAATAGCAGTTCACTTACCTGTAATATAAAAATGAAAAATAAATTAGAAACATTGAGTTAATTAGCCATTTGAATAGTTTAAGTTGATTAGTCATTAAAAAAGTATTGCGCTTCATTATTCAGAATAAATGTTTACTCTTTAAATATTGATTATGAGATGTTCAACAAGACTTTTCGTATGTCGCTGATTTGAATCTCTTCTCATTGAGGAATTTCTGGCAAAGAGAAGGAACACTCTCTGACCAATACAGGTGTCACAGAGCGCGCTATTGATGACCAGCTAAACTCAGTCCCCGGGGCGGACTAAATGGCCGTGGCGATAGAGGCTCCGGTCTTCGAACGGCAGAACCGGGAATCAAATCCCATCCGGATCGTTCTCTCGTAGCCCAACAGATAGTCTGTGCTGCATACCTCTTGATGTAGTCCTGCTGGATAGACATCTCCAGCATATTATTCAAACAATGTCAAAAGTGTTCAGCAAAGGAGTAGTATTTTACGATATGGATCATCTTTGTTAGACTTGTGTAGAGATTGAAGGACTGTTAGTCCTTCCTTGTTGGAAGAAGTGGAGGAGATCGCAAGCCGCTACAGACCAAGAGTTCTCGAAACTCATTTACCGCTTTGCAAAAGACAAAGACACGGACTAATTCAGTCATTCCTGTTATTTTCTAAAAAACAATACCAGAAATCACACAAAGCAACAGGACATCTACAACACAGAACATGTATTAGACAACCAGGTCCAATCCAGTATGCCCAGTATTTCTTGTGAATATTATACAAATTAGCACAATTTGTGTTGACAATATGGCTAAATGCCGTATGATACAATAATAAAATAAATAAAATATTGATTTGATAGTTATTTCGATATTATTTTAAAGCACAGTTGCTCGCCTAATTATACCGTATACATTAGTTAGGCTCTCATTCAGCTCGAAGGAAGATGCACCCTGCTTTGGGCCTAAATAGGTCAGACTGAAAACCAAATGACCAATGCAAACACATTCCAGCCACCGAAGCCGCCCAAGATAATTCCCAAACCACACGCAACCCCCATCGACCGTTTGAGTTTCGCGAGAAAAATCTCAAGACCGGCAAACTCAACTAGTTATCTAGCATAAACATTCCAGCTGCAGCTGCGCGTTGCGTTAGCTGACGAGTTTTTGGGTTTAATTTCTCCAGCCAACTACACGCACATGCATTTACGCTCTTCGGAAAACAAAACTCGAGCAAAAAAATTCTTCCGTTCGTTCTTTTCGTGCCATCGTTGCAAGGTTGGCGCGTTTGACCGTGGTGTTGCTTTCGTAACACATCACCACACCACATGGATTAACGCCAAATGGCATAAATAATTATTTTATTTTGCTAACTAAATCACAAAACACCCGGGCTCAACGGTTTCAATCGTCCGATGCACCGTAAAACGCAACTGCCGCAACAGGTCGACCGACCCTCAATGGTGGTGGAGCTGGAGAAGACCCTTTTTCCTTTCATCGCAACCCATTCGGGGGAATATAGCGTGCGCCTAATGGTGGACCATCGTAACGCACTAGAAAATGGAATACCGGTACAGTCCCAAAGGTATATTTGAATCGCTTTTCTTCACTTGCATTAGGGAGAGCGATATGGGGGAGGAACTTCCCTAATGGGATAACACATTTTAGCACGTCTGCCCGTTGTTTGATTTTATTGAAAGCAAAATCCCACTGCATGGCGCCGGCGCAACTCGCTTGATGGGATTTTGTGCAGTAGCTGAAAGAATTAATCAGCTTTCTCAGTTGTACGGAGGAGTTTCCTTCCCATTTTTCCCATGCTTGAACACCGGGAACTGGATATTGGTATTGTGCGGAAAATGTGGTTCGTTGGAGAAAAGAAAATACGTACAAAAAAAAAAACGGTGCCGGCACGCGATACAATACTTCGATTTGTCTGCGAACGGCCCCAGGAATCAGGAATCAGTGTGTAAAATATGGGTGAATGACGTTCGGGCGCTTGGGGGTAACTGCACCGAGCTGCATTTAACGGGACCCGACCGGGTTGTTGTGCGCGATCAGTCACAACGAACGCATATAAACAAACAGAAACGAATGCAACCGGGACAGAATATAGTGCCATTGTGGTTTTCATGTTGATATTGAAATATAAAAATGAAAATTTCAATTTTGAATTTAATTGATGCTAATAATTATCGCTTTATGCTCAAAGAGATGATTTTGTTATTTAATAATTAACATTTTTTTTTAAATCAAAGATGCACAATTACCAGAGCAAAAAAAAGGAATCATCAATTGTTTTACACTCCATTACCAAAAATTACACTTTTCGTACTGCTGGTAGATCAAATAACAAAACAAAAAAAAAAACCTCTCTCACTGTTCTGATTTGCTACCGAAACCCAGCGCCACTGGACGCTCGAAACCTAAAGTCATTGATCCTGAAAAATGTTCCAATTAAATTATTTACAAAACGAAACGCGAAAGGTAAAACCTGTTTCCGTGCCAAAGCTCGCCATGATTGCTCGTCGATGGTAAGAACAACCAGCACCAGCAAGATCTGCTAGATTGTGGTTCAATATTTGGTGTAGTGACCGGTTCAAGAAAACAAAAACTGAAAAAAACGTTCGTCTTTTTCTTTGAAGAACCTTTGGAACGGCCCAAGATAAAAATACTGATCCTGATTATGTGGAAACGAAGATTACACACAGAAAAAGGATTTTACATATGCTCCATTACCTTAGGCGCCATTCGGTGGCCGTAAATGTGTTGGTAAAAAATTCAAACCACAAGCAGTTTGTCACCAGTCCCCGTTCGACTTTGGTTGTCCGAAAATAACTTCACAAAAAAAATCGGAGCAATAATAAAACTCCGAGAGACGACGGGAGAGAGATAGCAGTTGGAATTGAAGGGCAGAGCAAGGAACCTGTTTTCATGTCAGCATCCTTACCCGGTACCATCATTTCCAGGCGCAACACGGGAGAAAAAGATAGGCCGGAGATAGGTTTCAAGAATAAAAATACATAATACAATGGAGGAAAAATAAAAATTCTGTAATAGCATATAACGAGAACGACATACCTTCTCGCACAATTATGGCAGGAGCAAAGTTCGGAAGGCTTTGCCCATTGTGAGGAGCGAACGCGATGCGAAGAAGGGTATTCCCGATGCGCCAACAAGTGGGCACAACGTCGTCTGAAGATATTCCTGTTTTCGTGATTTTTGCTGCCATTCTACACGCTTCAGGTGGGCGCAAATCGATTCGCTTGGGCGTAAAGCAGGATATCACATTTTCCACATACGCAGTTCGCGCAATGTGCTGCAAACACGGGGTGGACAGTAGAGTCTTAAAATTATTGGAGCCTTCACGGAGAGCTCCCAATGTCAACAAACAGACGAACTGAAAGTTTAATTAAAGACCCAAACAAAAAGGCTCAATAAAGGTGAGTCTCCCCAGAAAAGTGGTGGATACAAGGTTCAAGAGCAAGGATGCTACAGAAACCGGATGGAAGGCCTACAAGTGCTCGACACCGGATGGACGGGTAAAGAAACCTTTTGCCATCCATTATGTCAGCCAGAGGATGCTGGACGCATACCCACATCCAGCGCAGACACAGCATAATTTGGAGCGTATTGGAAGTGTTGCACATTCAACGATCGGTTGTTGTTCTTTTGCGTCGTGCATCTTCAACCTCTGGGCGGCCTACGCATAGCACCGCACGGGTTCGTCCAGAGCGAAATGCAAAAATAATGCTTGTTTTTTGCTTTTCGTTGGAACCCGGGCAATGGGGAAACGGGGTAACGTCGCGTCAGAGTTCAGTCACGACAACCCTAGGTTATAGCATCCAGGATTGGATCCGAAGGGGGTTTTTGTATATAAATATAGCAAACCTGTTTCCTGTGCATGCGCCCACCTGGACCGAAGCGGAAGGCTCGCCAATTCTGGGCGAGCAACACGTCCCACACGAATGTACAGATACACACACCGTCACGATGAAGTCCATCACCCTTGCTCCTACATCAAAATGGAGGTCTGGTATCAGTTTTCTTACCCAGAGTTGCATATCTCACCGACTATAGTGAGTGCTATCTTAGTCCAAGTTGTGTGGAACCGAATGGTCAGAATTATTGATACAAAAGCCCAACGTACCTATCCATCCATCTATCCATCCAGTCCGGTGCACCTTGCTGTGAGAGGTAGGAAGATAATGGATCGCAAACGCAGATTCACACCGGTAATGGGAATCGATAAATTAATTTACCCACCAACCGGGTGAGCTGGAACCCACTTTGCCCCTGCTTAAAAGTGCTTAAGCGAGGAGTAGACTTTGAACCCTTGGAGACCCATAAATCCCCAAACGATGGGAAACACTCTTACCAGATAGACCACCATTTTCATATTGAAGAGAAAAAATCCAACAGGCAAGGGTAGATCGCGAACGATCGTAAATGAAATACACACCATGGATAGGTTGTTCTGCGCTCAGGAAACAGCATAGATACCCCGACCGATATAGGTCCTCTTGCCTGCGTACGCATCCGAGGTGTGTTTTTGTGCTCTGGAGGTATTGCATTCATTTTTCTTGCACAGTCCCTCATCGACGCGTCCGTTATGTCACGATCGTGAGCTTCCAAATGGATGGGATCTTCTTAAAGAGCTTTCACAGCCGAGCGCACACTCGACAAACGGTACTGCGGGCGATGGGGTGGCGTGCGTTTCTTTTCGACCGCAAACGTTCACTAATGACCCTGGTGAGGGTGAGTGAGGGAAACGTTTGTGCTAAGTGGAATCTATTTGGCAGCATCATATCGAAAGGAATGAGGAGACGGTGTTACAATGGGGCTGCTAAAGCAGAACATAGTTACGGAGCTTTTGCTAGGGTTTCAAAAGCTTGCCGATACTGATGCGTGAGGTAGAGATTTGCCAATATAAATTAGTCAGGAATGATTAATAGATCTAACAGGAAGCACTGTTCAGAAAGATTGACAGGAAGCTTTGTAGCAAGTGTTTCACACAGTTGTTTATCATCAGTTACCGAACAATTTTACTTTTTTATATGCAGAAGTTCTTTAAGATTTTAAAGGATAAGTACATACTAAATATTACATATTATTATAGTTGCTATCATCAGTTTAATGCTTTAAGGGTAAAAACGCCTTAATGTATGCAACACATTATAAAAAAATTACTATACAGGTAATAGAATCCAAAGAAATAATTTTGAACACTTACTTGCCTGAGGGAAAAGATAAGCAAAAGTTTTTATCAAGCCTTAACAAAAATAATAATAAAACTCATTGAATTATGTTTATTTTATTGAAATCTTTACCGAAATGATACGGAACTGAAGAAAGCGATGATTTATAAAATGTTGTAAATCGTTTTTTTAGTATCCTTCTTCTTTGGCCTAACGACCTACTCGGGGTCATGCCTGCCATTTCTGGCTTACGAGACTTATTAATACCACGTAGTTGGATAGTCAATCCTCACTACGGGGGAACGGTCCAGATGGGATCCAAAAAATATAAATTTCATGTAGGTATTATATATTGTTTAAGGATATTCAAAAAAATCTTCAGGTTGGTAGGCAAATATCGGGTTATTTCTTCAACTGAGTTTTGAACAAAATTAAACCAGATCATGAACGAAGATTCGTGAGACATATAATTTAACTGTCAAATGAGTGCGAGCTAATCGGGGAAAGAAACCCGCATGTTGGCACTTTTTGAAAGACAAACCAATTACGAACATACGCCTGAAACAACGTCTCGCTTTAACTTTTCACTCTCCGTGCCACCGGTGAAATTGATTGAAAAGTATACGCCCAATAAGTTAGATAGGAGTTTTATGGGTTTGATTCCACTTCAGAAGGTAACATAACACAACCTCGCACTGTTGAAGGCATTAAAACTCCCTGAGTTTGAAGAACGTTAAGAAGCACAGCGATGAAAGAATCTTCTTCGGTTGTTAAACTTGCCGGATATTTGCAAACTACGATTTCGTCTTCCAGTGGACGTCGGGGAATTTCCATCTCAATTTAACATAAAGCAAAGAAAGGTGATTAATTGAAGCGGTGTTAAGTTTCATACGTACAAGTTACAATCGGAACCATTCCTTGCGGGAGAACAAATCAAATCAAAACTTCTCCAGTGAACTTTTCGAGTTGGGATAATGAACTGGAACAGCCAGACAATCATAAAACCTTTTGATTCGTTCATTAAAATTGGCTTTGGCATCATTCGTTTTGAGGACTTAGAGCAGTCCAAATACAAAGCCATCTTCTACTAGAAATCCCTCACACGGTATCTTTGCAAAAGTGTCATACAAGATGGCCCGGAAGGTGAGGTTATGATTCCATTTTACAAGCTGGTAGCTGAAAATAAAAACAAGTTTCTTTGGGCGTATCGTTTAAAATCGTTCGCTAACCGAGCCGTTGCTGGCAATGACTTTGCGCTGTTATAAACCGGCTTCCTCTAGTCATTCCACCAGCATAATAGTGCCGCTTTTTGTTTTTCTCCATCATCATAATCGTACAGCACCCTTGACAATCTCTCTCTTTTATATAATAAAAAAAACGGAGGGATTATGGCTGCAGAGTACGTTAGACGATCGAAGATGTCGGCATCTTTAGAGGCAAGTGTTTAGACAACACAGTTCGACGGGTTTCCCAGGCCGATCGTGCTCAAAACTTCGTGTTCCAAATGGCAAAGTAATTGCGAAGAATGCAAGATCCGGTGACTAGTTTGTTACGTACAAACCGGACGTCCTTTACGAATGTTTTGTCTAACATTGCTGTTTGGATGTCGTTACATGAGGAAGCCGAAACGAGTTACAGTTTGAAAATGATAATCGGCTAAAAGGAGCCGCTTGTGCTTAGGTGTCATAATCATGGAATGACAACTGCAGATGTAGAGCATCAGAAGTCATTTGTCACAAGTACGGTAGATCGGTACGGGTTGCAACATCAGTATTGCTATGTGTGGAGACTGACAAGAGCAACACACTCAGAGTGAGTAGGTCGTCAGCAATATGGTCATGACACCTCCCAATCATACACATTACTAGAAAACTGATATCCATCAGAGTCTCCTCGATCCAAGAACGCATAGACTGCACTTGATTGCGACATTAAGTACTCTGATAGAACTTTTTCTTCGCTGTGTATACGTTTCAAAGAAGACTACTTCACAAGAGTACATTACGGCACATTTCGCATGGCCCGCAACGTATAACCGTCCTCTGTACTACGATCTACGCATACACCATCATCTGCCCAGAGACGAGTTTTACTTTCTCACACGCTAACGTAATCGGTTGCTTGACCGATCTCCCGTCGCATAGTCCGAACCTATCCGATCTTCTGTCCTCCTACGTCTCCACGTGTTGGAACGACGCTCCGTGATGCGTTGACTGACAGCAACCCGATTTTGCATCGAATCTTAATGAGCTGCTCGGGGCAAACCGAAATGAAACCGATCCCATTGTTGAGCGTTCGGGAGTGTTCAAACATTTATACAAAGAAGAAAATAAAGGGAAAAAGGCATACGAGAGATCAAATAGTGAGGTGAAGCAAAAGCTAACAAACTTTAGGTGCTGGACATTTTGAAAAGCCGAAAACGATCTCGTAATCGTAACCAGCCTGGAAAGGGGGTGAACTATTCGGCCTTTCGGCCTTCTGGAAGAATGTTAATCATGTTCAAACACCGCGAATGGTATTTTATATTTATTTGGTGCTCTTATTTCCTCTCTTCTTCGACTTTATGGAGGCATGCATCCATCTGCAACTAGGTCAGTTGCAACAGTAATAGAAATTGAAAGTTTTTTTTTTCTCCCATTTTGACGCAGGTATGAGGTGTGCGATTGACCTGCTTAATGATGACGGAAACAGCAGGAAACTGCCCATGATCATTGATGGCCAACTTTAATGAGGCGCCATGATGTCTAATATAAATGGTTAGCATGATCGAGCATGGGTATATTATTATCTGATGCATAATTCACAAATATTAATAAGTTGAACGCTTAGTTTAACTAATATGCCAAATATTTAGTATTTTGTTTACAAAAACTTTAAAAATGCCTGCAGCAGAACAAAGTACCAGTACCACTTAAAAAGGCATTAAACAATTTTTAAATCCTCTCTTTTGCCATTTAACATTATTTCCAAAAATTTACTATTAATTTAATTAACAGGTTGTACTTTTTTTACGTTTATATATTCCCATTAACAAAAAAATTACAAATGTATGTAGTTTTGCTCAAAACATTATAAGTAACAGATTTGAGTAATAAGGATAATCAGGGAAAATAGTGATCTTTGGTCCAACTGGAGTTGTAACACTATTTTTTACAACATCGCTAATTATTACACTCAATTCTTCCTACTCAACGGCTAGAGCAGCGTTCATCTTCACGGAGAAAACCGTGTCAAGGTAAAGTAGTAACTCAACTAAATTGATGCTGGATTGATCTCCCCAAAAATCCCACAATTCTCCATGCCGAAACAACCGCTTCCGTAACCTCGCGACCATTATTGTCAAATCAAACGCTTCTTACTGTCAACTGTAACACTCGGGTTACAGATGACAAGAAGCGCAAAAAGCAATCATTTCCATCTGAAGACACTTTTCCAACGCCCAATTAAATATCGCCACCCCCGAAGCAAAAAAGAACGATTATTTAGACATCGTGGACAGGAAGGTTCGGTGGTTGATGATCAGAAGCATAAAACCGGATTGATTGGCAGGGTTCACTTGCTCGGAGATTGATTCTCTATTTGCAGCAATAAATGATAATGTTTATTTATAGTGTTACCGAACCGTGTAACATCTTTCGGATATGATATGTCAACGTGTAACTGACACAACAAATTAACGTCAATGCCATCAAACGCACCGTGGCACCGCTAACCCTGCCCGGTGCTCGATGAAAACATCGGTCAATCAAAATTAGATCTTCGCAATTAATGCCATCCGACCTTCAACTGTGAAACGTCGCCCCGACGATCGATGTTGGTTCAGGGTCGCCCAGCAAGACGCGCCACCAACGCGGGGAGCTTGTTTTTCACGAACAGCTTTTTTTTGTTTGCTGTTGTTTTGGAAAAACGTGACAGAGCGTTCAGCAGAAGTCGATCGAAAAGTGTAGCGAAAAAATAGCATCATGAAATCGAATTTAATAACCGCTATCGAAGGAGAGAAGCAAATGGTTTGGGCTGTATTCCACACCTTTCGCCACCGGCTGTTTGGCATCGCGAACTACGCGACCCCTCACCATTGTCATCGGCGGGGTTTTTTTTTGCTTCATTGCATCAGTAGAAATCGTATTTTGACGATACTTTTTTTTGCACGACTTTATTTCGTTCTCGCACCCCACGCTCGGTCTCGCGTCCGGATAATTGTGCCGCGAGGCTGCTGCTGTTGCGTAACATTATTTTTCCCGCGACGTTGCGCGGAATTGCACGGTTAAACCGAAACGATACGCATCACCGACAGAGTCGTAGTGCACCCGGTTTGTTACACTGGCGACGGCAACTGTATAGGTAGTACGGCCCGGCCGATTGATGGGGGTCACCACATTGCTGAGCAAAGCGAAATAAATCCCCAACGGGAGAATAGTGGAACAATTATTAGCTGATGATGGCAGTTTTCCGACCGAAGTCAACCTATAATCTATGATTTTCTATCAACTTCCGAACACACAAACACAGTCAAGGAAAAAATGTAAAAAACAAAGTTTGTTGTCTTGCGTACCGCTCAGTGGTACTCACTTCCTAGTGATTAAAATTAAAAAGCTCTGTCCCTTCGTTTCCCTATTCGGCTTTCCCTTTTCGTCCATAACGCATCTCTCACTACGATCGCGATAGTCTGCGACGATGCGCATATGTTACTGGTTGGTGGTCGGATGCGTTACACCCCAGTGGACAATGCATTTCCGTCACGTGCACACCGATGATCAAGCCGTAACGATTATTACAGCATGAAAAACACTTTCTTCAGAAGGAAAACAGTCCAAATGATGATCAGTTCAGCTTGCTTGGTGACAATGTATTTATGGGTTACTCTTTCTTTTTTAATGTGCAAAGAAAGTTTGTAGCAAACACACTCTTCATTTCACCAAAGAAACACCCTTTAGGCATTCTTTAATATTATTGTTTGGAAAAGATACTTTAAAATAACTTGCAATTACAGTTCGATGATATCTTCTTTATTGATATCTATAAAAATTAACATTTGTTTGTTTGTAGCTCTAAAATTCGAGAAAGCTTGGACAACACTTTATAGTTTTTTGGAATGATTTGCTTATTTTTCATCAAAGAAGGTTTAGGAATAGTATAAAAATTCTCAAGAAAAAGTTAGAAAAATAAAAACTAATAATATAAAAAAACAGATTCTACAGAATTACAGGATGGAAACGTGGGTTTGAGGCCCAAACTGTCATCCAAAAGGTTTGGTCTATCACCTCCAATTTGAAATTTACTAGAACCATGAAATACTAAAATACTAGATAAATAAAAGATGAAACAAAATCCATTGCAACGGCTAGCAGTTCCACAGATTACATTGTATTTGTACTTGAAATGTATTAAACGATATTAAGTTCAAAAATAGATTTAATCGGCTTTTCTTATTCTGCAATTACTTTCCTGAAATTTGCTAACAGATGGCGCTGTCATGTATTATATTTTGTGGTGGGACTAGTGCGACATGTTCTATTGTGAGTTTTATAGCACTCATGTAAAGACATAACGTAAAAACATATAATATGAGCGAAGGCACGGGAAAATCTACAGAACAGTGCCATACAAGTGAAAAACTGGCTTAATATATTTTTTGTATTCGAATTTTTAAAGGGTCTGTGGGTAGCTAAATTTATTTATTGAAGAACAGTGTATTGAAGTTTTAAATATAATTTATAACTATTGAATTCAATGTGTTCAAAATCATTTATAAAAAAACATTCAGCATAAAAAACACTACATGCAAATTCACATGAAAGTGTCACTTTTCTCGTCGGATTCGCCATCACGCTCGCTGAACTCGATTTCAACACCGAAAACCACGCGCACACAGCCACACAGAACGATTCGGCCCGTTTCGAGTTCTATGCTAAACCGTGGCCACTTTGCCACGCTCGAGTAGGACAGAAATTGAAGAGGAAAGTTACAGAAACAGGTTCGGTTGCCACTTTGCCCATCGAGTGCAGATGCACAATCTTCTTCCTTACCGTGACGTCGCTAGGAAAATAAGAACCGGTTTCCACGTTTTTCGGTCCACCATTTCGCGATGCCAAAGCGATGAGCTTGAAAATGGCTCTGCAGCACGAAAAACAGGTTGAAGCACACTTCCGTCGCACACACTTCGGACACGACGAAATGGTCCACGAAATGTCCGTTGAAAAGGGCAGCAATCAGAGCTCACTAACCAAACGTAGTTTTGAGAATGTTGATCATTGAAGCAATTATGTATGTTTTTGGGAAATTATTTCTCTATTATGTGGAATCGCCGGAAGCTGGTTTCGATTGTACAATAATGCTTGCCGGTAGCATTAAATTGAAAGGGATATAAAAAAGATGAACGACACACATAATTAATCTATTAAAAAAAGAAAAGAAAACACTCCGCGCTTCACCAAACACATCAACAGATGAAATAGATCGAAAATATACCTTTGCCAGTTTTTCTCTACACCCCTCCCGATATACCCTAAACGATCATTATGTGGTCGATTGCACTCGGAAGCCATTTTTCACCGAATAAAACACTTTCCTTCACCGGTCACCGGTAGCGTTTGAAACACAAAAAGCATAATGATCGATTTCAATCGATTCCGACGGACTCCCTACAAAGCTTTAGGGCGGGTGGGTTTTTTTTATCTACCAGTCTGCCATCCAACTGGTCAGTTTAGTGCTGGTGTTTAAAATAAAACGAAAGCATTGACGTTTTATCGACCGAAACGAACCTGAAAGCAACGAACTCTGGCTTTAACACTGTCTCCCATACGTCGCTGGAAGGTTTCATCAAGTTTAATGCCATCTGGAGTCTGATTATTTATTGTTTTTGGATTGCCTTCAATTATTATGGGTGCATTGTCATGTTCTGTATGAGTGCACGTTGGATAACGTGGTGTAGTGAATTTTCAAAGCTTCAACTATTCAAAAATTAAATAAAAATAATAAAATCATATTACAATAGCAAAGCTAGGTATAAATCTGATTAGACAAATTTTACATAAGAGACCATAATAATTCTTCTTGTTTTATTTTAAAATACATTTTTGAGGAAAAAATAACCCCAGCGTTTCAAAATTCAAGATGACATGACGTGCGAAATACAATCCTGTCCAGTGCGCATTACATTTTCAACGGTTTGATGCATTAATAGCTTCATAAACTTTATGAATTATTACCCACGAACTGTCAACTGCCGTTAAAGACTAACACCATCACATTCCTTAGGGAGTTTGGTAATTTTTCTTTGCCCTCCCTTGTTTGGGGATCGTTGTAGTTCACCACAGAACAAAAAAAACCTTTCCCACTATGCTGATGCAACTTTGCTGCATCTTCCAAAAATTTGACAGCTCTTCCATTACAGTGTTTATGGCGATTTGGCATGCGATCGACAGGCTAATTAAAATATGGGCTGTTCCTTTATTATCATTCCCCAGAGTTCCTGAAGCGTTTGAATGGGTGTTCTAAATTGTGAAACACTTGAAACGCCACTTCGAGTGATTGGAGCACCAATAAGAACACGCTGTTCTGTCTTTCGTCCAGCGTTATCTGCGCAAAGAACAGACGAATCACGTTAATTATTTGTGATTTCGTTTCGTTCGCCTCATTTGCACCCTTATTGGAGTGGACCCCGTTTGTACCATACGATTTGGAGCTGTTGAGTTTCATGTTTTATAACTTCATTACCACTGCCTAACATATAAACACTCCGCCGGGAGAAAACTCGCATTGTATCGCTCAGGCATGCGATTTCGATAGACGGTTAGGAGTGTTAGCAGTACGAGCTGGTTCGATGTAGCGATTTACGGTTGGATTAAAACATTCCACTACCCTTTATCGAATGAAGACTTTCAGCCGCTTCAAGCATACAGTCTTCACGCTAGTCGCATATTTCATTTGATTGATAAGTTGTTTGACAAGGCACAGACACGATGAAGAAACTATTAGTGTTGCTGTATATGATTATTGCTAGTAGACTAAAGAAACATGTTTGAACATTATAAACACAACATGTTCTTTAAAACATAATCTGATGCAGTAGACGTGATAGTTAAATAAGTAAAACTTTTTTTTACAATTGAAATAGGCACAATACATTACTGTGTCTTTAAAGATTGATGTTTTTTCTCGAATTGCTCTAATTATTCATGCATTGATCAATTCGCTCGCCGGTGTCAGCGTTTTGCAATAGCTGCACCCTAAGTGACCCTGTGGTCCGCACCAATGTAACGTAACCAATCAACGAAAATACATCGCCCTGAGTGTACAGTGCACGATCACAATTGTAATATTCAACGAACGAATCTAATCGTGGTCCGTTATGGTGCTTCAAGCGACGAGTACTCTTGCCGCTTGGGAGTTTCAAGATCATTCGAAGAAGGAATGAAAGGTACGGTGGTTCCGTGTCGGTGAGGATAATTTGCTATGCTATCTCATTGCAACCGTTTTGTCGAAATCAAAGTGCCGAAATTGGGAGCCATCGGTTCACTTGATCGTTTGTTTGTCGGTCGGCGATGGCATCAACATGATCTGCATAAAAAAAATTAATACCCAAATGAGTTTTTGCTCGTTGGCGGGTGGTCTTATTAATTTTATTTTTATACAAACGACCTTAAAATTTCATACGTTTAAATGCTATCGCCCATGAACACGTTTGTAAGCTCATCTCGTTTTCATTTTTTTACTTGAATCTCAGAAAAAAGTTCACGAAAACAAGGACCGCAGACATTCAAAAACCGCAGAGGTTGAAATAAATTCACTGCCCACCAGGTTTACGGTGATTGATTGGAGGTTTTTTTTATTTCTCCACAAATCTCTCACGACTAGTGTATTACGCTTAACCCATCCATCAGCTGCTTGTCACACTGGTCACCTATCTGAGCCCTTTACAGAAAAAAACTACCTGCGTGTAGAAAAAAGTAGCCTAATAATATGCGTACATACTAGTGATGGGCAAAAAGACTATTTTCACGGATCGACCCGGACTCGAGTTCGACCCTATAGGAATCGAGTTCGACCCGTGGGTGCAATGGGTTCGGGTCGACCAATGGGTGCAGCAAACCATATGCGAGTTCGACCCGTTGGTTCGGGTCGACCCGTGGGTGCAGCAAACCATACGCGAGTTCGACCTGTTGGTTCGGGTCGACCCGTGGGTGCAATGGGTTCGGGTCGACCCGTGGGTCCAATGGGTTCGGGTCGACCCGTTGGTGCAACGAGTTCGGGTCGATC
>KB663611.1:119193-235070 GCA_000349025.1 Anopheles minimus
AGCTGCACCCACGGGTCGACCCGAACTCGTTGAAGTTTGGAATACGACCCGAACCGCTCCGGGTCGCTTACGGATGGCTCCGACCCGATAGGTTCGGGTCGACCCGCACATCACTAGTACATACTAATCTAGCCCTAAACCACGAACCGTCCATCAGCCGAAGGACGAAAAGATGACCACCTCTTGCCATAAATGGTGCGTGTGCACTCAAAAACCAATAAAGCGCCCTCCGTGTCGAACCGTCGACCTTAGCACACGGCGTCTGATTATGTTAGGTATCGCCCCCTAAAAGGAAACTGCTCAGAAGTGGTCCGAAGGTTGCTGCGTCCTAGTGTCTGCGTTTATCTTCGACTGATACACTCGACACGCTTGGCGGCACGATTTGTCACCGACGCCGATTTGTCTAATCGATGCGGACCGTTTCGAACATGCGTTTCTTGTCACCAGCAAGCAACACCCCCTTCCGATGTCCGATGTGTTTGATATTGCAATAACGGTCCGTAGTATAACGATCACTCATTGAGGAAAAGCATAGGCGATCGCCAGAGAGTGTCATACTTTACAGGGGAGGTTCGGTCCGGAGCAGCCAACGCACTAACATGACCATATTCCAGGAGGTGGTGAAAACTAATTAGACACCACTTAGCTCCAGTTGGAAGTAAGATGTTGCAGATGCACCGACACTATGCGTCAAAACCCATCATCAGCGCCATTCGTCGCGACGAGTTAATCGATTTATGGCGCTCTCGCATTCGCCCGTAGCAAATTGGATTTATTTGACTGGGTGTTTTTTTCCCTCTTCCCCCGTCTAACGAACGCTGTGTTTCAACAATCCGCCGCGCGATAACGAGCCGACTTTAAGACTCCCTAAAGAGACACAACCGATGCCCTTTATCTCAACTACTCAGCGGCCTAAAGGATCGTTTGCGCTGAAATACATCTATGATGGAGAGTGGGTGAGATATTTTAAGTAAATTTTAATTAACCCCTCGCGACTGATGGAACTCGTCTACCATGTTCGTGGGTAATCGAACGTGTTGTGTCATATCGTCTCTGTTTCATTTTGCCTGCTTGTCCGTTTCAGTGTAGCGATGTTTATTTCGTATTACCTGCAAATATAAGAGAAAAGAGGGATGCACGTTAATGAGTTGTTTTGTTTAAGTAACTAGCTGAGTATACAAATCGAATACACTTAACAATTATTCTAGCAGTTAGAATGGCGGTTGAAAATAAATAAGGGTCGTTTTATTTGTTATTGAAAGTAAACATTTAAACAACAAAAATCAATTAAATAAATTAAATCGAATAAAAACCAACACGAACCGGTTGGGGTTGGTGTGAAACATTACGATTTTATTAAATCAAATAAATCAAGCACCGCTAGCCGGCACCGGGAAGGGAATCAACCATGGTTGGATGAATTTTTTAAAGGTTAAGTACCGTTCATTCCTTACCGGACGCCTCCACACCCAAGTATGCGATATTTCAGACCGGACATATTACATCCACTTCTGATATGATGTAATGGTACAACGGGGAGAAAAGTTCCATCCCGTATGTGTATGTGTGTGTGTGTGCCATCATTTTGTCAGTCGCAGCAGTAACGAGGCGCCGCCTTATTTATGTCCAGCCACAGTCCAGTACGAACTGCAGCGGATGGTAACTGCGAGAGGCGAGAAACTGTTTTCTAATTAATCACAAACAAAAAAAACTTTCAAAAACTTCGCAGCATATTCCGGAGCACCTTCGTACGGATGGTGCGTTGACCGGGCACGTTCTACTGCACTACATGTACATAGCACCACCGAAATGGACAAAACCGAACGACGAGAGCTCCGAAAGAAAGACCGGTTCAGACGGCGCACCAGAACTTCTTGGCCATTTTCTTCGCACGCATTGTGTATGTAGTGTGTGCCGGGAATGTGCGAGCTCTAACTGATTGCCAGACACAGCAATAAGCGTCGCTTTGTAACGAATGCTGTACAGTGCTTTAATTCCAGCTCCAAACAGCATGCTACACCACGCTCCCCGCCCAAGAAAAGCGTACAAGTGCAAGTGAACGGAAACGCGACGACGTTTCAGCACCCTCTAAAATTGGCTGATTGGGAGAAAGTTTACCCGACCGTCCCTAAAAAGGGGCAATGTTCGGGGAGAACAAATTCCTTCTTCTACCATTATGGAGCATAAAGCAAAATGTACTGTTACACTATTCTTTATCATATCAGCAGAGTGAATTCCGATGGCAATGGGGGTGAGAATAATGTTACAAACTGTGTGCTTGTGCTTTTTTCGCAATGCGAACAGCGAACCAATTTATGCACAACAATTTTGACAACCAAAACGAGAAGCAAGAGATAAATATAATGATGCACAATTTATGTTGTTCGCTGAACGGTAATGGGCAGTTTAGGCATTTTCCAAATTTCAAAATTGATCAAAACAACTTTTTTATTAAAGAAAAAAGCACATTAGCAATTGTTTCAAACTGCACTTGATCGGAGTTCGTGCGATGATATTGCATAATTTTACCTGTTTTAACCAATCACAAAGGATACAGATTTAGGTTATCAAAAAAAAATATTAACTTAAAATTTCAACTATTCTATCAAGGAAAAATAAGATGGGTTGATCCAAACTTAACAATAAGTAATAATCATTTCGTAGTTAGTGATTTTCAGCTTAGAAACATCGCTTACGCACGAACTTCTCAAAAAATATTGTTTGCGCCTAAATGTATGCAATGGCCATCACACTGGTGGTTGTCCGCGGTATTTCGAGTAGTTTTGAGATTCGAACAATACAAATGAGCAATTCGAACTCAAAGAGATGGTATCGGTTATTTCACTGCTATTTCACTTAAACTTTACTTAGTCTAGTTTTATGACGAAATAAATAAGTTATTTAAAAAAACACATAAATATTATAATTTAAAAAAATATAACAGAAATAAATTATATAAATTGAAAAACAAGAAGGATTATGCTCAATATTTAGTTTCATCTTTTATGAAACCCATGCGATAGACAAAGCGCATTGAATAAGCGTAACTATACTTTTGCACCCTGTAAGCACCGTTACTAATCATCAACCAATTTAGGCCATCTTATTAAAACCAAATAAAGTATATTTACGTTTCCCGCTCATGATTAGATTAACACAGATTTCCAGCGGATTTTTTTTTTTCATACCAAACCAATGGGCATCGATTTATCCGTTAGTAATTAGTAAGGCGCGTGCCTCAATACACTTCAAACTTATTTTAAACCACACACACGCATTATCTGTACACTAACGATAATTATTCGGAATAATAGTAAAACGGGCAGGCAAACATTACGTTGTTTTCAATTCATTTTTTCGCTCCTCCCATTCCCGCCAATGCAAAACATTGATTTTTCACTCGTTTTCTCTCCATCCATAAACTCGAGTGTTGTTTAAAGCCCTGCGGAAGATTCTAAACACACACGCCAAAGAAAACACCGACACGAGATGCAGCAAATAATGACCTGTTGGACGATGAGACTTGACGCCGCAGCTTGCATGTGAGAGTGTACATGGTCTAGAGCAAAATGTGGCCCCGCACACGTCATCATTCTGTTGCTGCTCGTGAATGGGGTGTGCATGCGGGGTTTATATTTTTAACCCAATGTTACAGAGCAATATTTCACCGCTCGATCGAGTGGTCGGTTTTCGGTGCACCCCCGTCATCAACTGCGGACCAGTTGAAAGGGCGCGGTGTACTTGGTGTGTGGCTATTTTAAGTTCGAATACAAATCAGTCAGTGATTCACGCGGGCCATGCTCTAACAGGTCTCATAATTTCATTGAACATTCAACCGCCGTGTTGCCGTGTTACAGCTGTTCCATCGACACGTTCCTGGCCAGATGATGACCGTTTCAATTTGCATCATCGATGTTAATGCAGGCGATCGAATGGGAAGTTAGGCGTAATGTGGTTTTATAGGCGGATGGGTAGAACATTGAAAAATAATTAAAAAGATGACGTATGATACACACATAACATTGATGGCATTTTAGTTAGAATACCAGAAAAAATGTTGAATTATTAGTTGCTGGAATAAGAAGCTGGTTAGAAGCTACTTTTTCTGAAGGATCCTGAAAAATGAAGGAAAGTTTAATAACAAATATAAAAACAATGTTATAATTTCTATTAAATAAGATTTCAAAGATACCTAAGTTCATAATCAATTATTTTAAAATGTGTTTTGAAACATTCTGGTAAGTGTTTGCCAATTACAATGGAAGACCTCAAAAATATCTGATTTAGATTTCGGTATTGCATACCTTCAGGCGTGTAAAGACTCAACTGTAGGAGCGCTGGTAAAATAGCGCTGGTGTTGTAATAATTAACAAGCAATCAGCACCAATCACACAAGACACGTTAAGATGTATGTGCGGTGCGTGAAAAATGCCGGTCGATCTCATCACTTTCACACGTCATTCAAAGTTTCGTGGCCAAGTCGTGATTGACTGTAGCTTCATCAAAACGTCAACGGCTAGCCTGGGCAGAGGCCAACCCTCCCCGTCTGCATGTGTTATGGATTAGACTGTACGAAACATGTTTCAACCCGGTGTGTCTCAGTGGATGTCTTTTCATATGCACGACGTTATGCTTGCCCATGGGATCAACAGAAATGAGAGAAAGATTTACCAAGCGGACCGCAGAGTAAGTAAGGAGCCGCCGCCAACAGCGATTGCGCAACATTTGCGTGAAAGTGAATGAACGGGTCTTGCATCTCGCGACTCAATCAGAAAGAGTTTTTTTTTTTAGGAAAAGAAAACGAAAACGTTCCACTGCTTCAGAAAACGAGACCGGAACGTGCGTGCGTGCTCCGGTGACGTCTGTCAGAATCGAATCAATTAAGATTAGTCACGATAGTATTAAGCGCCGAAAGCCGTGATTTCTGACAGCTTAAATGGATACTGCTAGTTGTTACTAATAAGAAAAAGCACATCATACAATTAGTGCGGTAATCTTAATGGCCAGCATGCGCTCTTCCCCCTGGAAATGTAGTATTAGTTTCGTATGCTAAATTATGCCTTTATTCATGCTTTAAATTTTAAACAGCACAGGAAAGGCACTTCGTTATTAGTCTAATGGATTCCACCGAGGCAGGATGATGGGGTTCGTGGTTCGTTTCATCATTTAGAACAGTAAATTTGAGCACGTTGCAAAAGTTGCACTATTCCGATGGTCAACCGCACCATTCCTTGCGATTGAATTGTGTTGCACAACTTCTAAGGGGTTCCATTAGTAATGCTCCCACAGCATCCGCACCACCACGCCTCAGTACCACGACCAGCAATGAATCATATGAAAAATGATCGTTCATCTTTTCCAACGGTGCACAGGATCGTTAGCCAAACTCAAACCAATATACAAACCAAACGAAGTGTTCCACATCGTAGCATAGTTTTAAAAATGCATCCCTCTCCTCATGTTCTTCATGTTCCAACAAAACCAACCCCAAAATTTGCCTCCCGGTTGCTCCCCTTAGCAAACAGGCAAAACAGCTGGTCGGAAAGCATTTTCGGGTAGAAGGCAGGCACGATGACCTAGGGTTCATAAAATATGTTGCAACATTCCGACCAATTTCGCTGGACCTGGATTTTCAGAATGTTTCAGCTGTAAGATGCTCTCTGAACAAACGATGTTCCAATGTTTGTATGCAATTTCTGGAAGGAATTATGATTGCTCAGGAGATAAACATACAAAACGCTGTTATAATAAACAGAAATTCGTTTCATCGTGTCTACTTTTTACGATTTATTTATTTTTAAGGCACATATTTTGAGGCAATAACTTCCATACTTTCAGAAACTCTACAATTCTTTTGATGATCATTATTTGCATTGAAACATTTTCACACATATTTACGCTTTAATATTTGAATTCCCATAAAGATTATGACACAAACACTCAAAAATAATTATCCAATAAGCACAAATTCTCTTGCACAATTTACACAAAACGTCACTCCACTGAATAGCCATGAATAGCCTTCATTTAACGTCCATCTCCAAAAGAAAAAAAAAAACGATCGACGACGACCCACTGTGTGAGCAACGTTCGGCGCAATTGATTTATCTTGTCAATGGTACCTAAATCATGTGTCTGTGCGAGCTGGCAAAAGTATTTTGTTCCCCAATTTGCTCCCACTTCACGATGCACGGCAGCAGACGCAAGGAATGTTAAACGTTTGTTGACCTCAACCACCGCACGAAATCATGCCATGCCGGGTTGATGTCGATGACGTTCGGAAGCGACCGTTTCGTGCTTCAAACACAACGCACCCCTAAAACACACGCAGCATCCAATTCCAACTGGCAGTGCATGTGCACAAGATGGTGGTTTATTTGCGTGTGCACTGTGCTGATGGTTGATAGTGAGCTAAACGGGTAAATACGAAGGTATTATCCTACCATCTCTATCAAGTCTCATCCCAGCAAGTCCCGAAACGAAACATAAGCTACTTCTGCAGCCTCAGAGAGAAAAAAAAAAACTACATACAAAAGGATAAATCCCACAAAATACCATCATATGTTCGGGACCGCCGGTCCCTTGGCATGCAGAACTGTTCCTTTGTTGTTCTTAGTTCGACCAACAGCAAATAAAAAAGGTGTTTCAAAACCAAAACCCCATTTCTGTAGCACAGAGTTTCATCCGACGGCGGGATCCGTTTCTTTGTGATCACACATACACCTTTACGGTGTGTGTATGCGCCACCATGTTTGTGTGCCCCTGATGTAACAGTCCGAAATGGAACACCCAAAAAAACTTGTCTCGTGCACACAAATTCCGTTGCCAACATAACTATTGCACAAACAGGCAGGACGTGCAAAAGGATCTCATCTGTCGCGGAACGGAACACAAAGAAGAGTGTCTTTTATCTGTCAAGAAAATAACAATATATTAAAAGAGAACTAGAAAAACACGAAAGCACACACCGATTCCATAGTTTTGCGCTTGAGAGTTGGCAGTGGATTTGTTGCTGTTGCATGAATTATGAGTCATTTGAAGTAGCTTGAGGTATTTTGCAAGTGTTAGTACGGACAGAATGGTTCAGTCCGCACGTGTTCCTAAGTGACAGAAAATGGATATGATCAGAAAAATGCCGATGGGTTCAATGACCTACGGAATGATAGGAACTCAGATGCTGTAGAAATATTTAATACAATTTATCAACGAGTTACTCATGCACCTATGAACATTCAATCATATACAGGGGTTTGGCAATAAGGGTAGACCGTCTGTTCATTTGTTGCAGTGGCGGATTAAGCTCTTTGGAGGCGCTAGCATCTAGTTCCAATTGACTTGGAATGAAAGAACCCCATTCGGGTGACCAAGAATCTTCAACGATTTTTAGGTCTCTTACATGAAGAATATATAGAAAGGAGGATCGATCAATTTTGATAGGGGCCCCCATGAGACATTCAAATTAACTTCAGCGGCTTTCATAATAATAACTGATGAGCGGGGAGTGGAGTGAGTGCTATCATTTCTCCAATTTTCTTTTCTTGAACCAAATATTCAAGAAATTCCTGAAGAGCAGGGTGCGGCAGTGCGCTATTACCTCCTGAAATGGGGGGCCCTCGTTGACCTTGACAAGACCCTCAGCATACGTTGAAAATTAAACTATTTTAAATAGTTGAGATTAATTATTTGCTAAGTTTTTGTCTTCTTTCACTCTAACAACCCACTTATAGGATCATTCGTTTGAATATATACCCACTGAGTAATCGGTCTGCTATATGCATGCCTTGCTAGATTTATGGTCCGTCACCGATGAGATTCGATCCACCAATTTCGGTGAATTAGACACGTTAGACATTAGACCATGGAACTGCCTCGGGAAAGGGATGACAGATGTCATGCTAAAGGTACGCTAGCGAAAAGATTTGTGAATAATCATTCCATAATTGTGTCTTTTGTAACGAATTTAAAACAAAGATTTAGTTTAAGCTCTTCAAATTCACTTCACTTGTGTTCACAACTTCAATCGGAATACCTTAATTTGCATAAGTACATAAAATAAT
This sequence comes from Anopheles minimus, assembly GCA_000349025.1. Classification (NCBI taxonomy): domain Eukaryota; kingdom Metazoa; phylum Arthropoda; class Insecta; order Diptera; family Culicidae; genus Anopheles; species Anopheles minimus. Next base: position 127,251 of record KB663611.1, read on the forward strand.
GTGTAACTCTGTTAACATATGAAATTGACGTCGACTCGCACGTTACACGAATACCATAAAGCTAATAATTTGTGTGGATACCAAACAAATGCGTCGACTTCATCAAACGTGCATTACGCAATGTTGATAGACTCACGAAAGCTACCGAACTGTACAAACAGTACAGAGATGCGAGAGTGCGCACTGGTACAGCATCCTTCCATCAAGGACTAATTCCATAGTGGAATCGTGGATCATAATGTGTAATTTAAACGATTTCGAAGTTTAATTATTTGCTTTACCCGCAATCGCTGCCTCACGTTGGGAGCACCCGAACAACGCGTTAAACACTTACGTAACCACGTTCCATTACGTATCCTCCCAACCGACCTTTCAAACAAATGTTCCCGTCCGGATGTTTTCTTCTCACCACCAGGGGGATACACACACGTCCGAATGCACCTGCAAACACTCATCAAACGATTATAAACCGCGTAATCCTGTTGTCTCGCTTTCCGCAGAAAATCTCCACTTATAACCGTGATTAATGCACGAGTTAGAGTGTCCCATTATCGTGTTGGCCCGCTGCAACTGTGCATCTGACCTCGTAGCATAATTTACAGCATTGCATGATGCAGCAACTTGGGGCATCCGCTTCCGAAAACCGCACATATCCGCATATTATGTGCAGCGTCACATTCGAAACCAACAAAACCGAAACACGCACACAAGCAACGTGGGCACGTGGCTTGGCCTAGATGAACTCGACCTGTCCGGTTTTGTTTGTTGCGTGAGCTTTTATGTTCTCACCCTACCCTGGTGTTGACAATGAAATGGGGCAGGGTCCGAATAAAAGTACAATGTTGAACTTCAGGGCTGAAAGGTTTAAAAAAAACTCACAAAATGAACCAAACAACGTCCGTCCTTCATTTGTCAGTTAATCGTCAGAGGAGAAAACCTTCACATTGACACCGTCCACAACTATTTGGTGGTGACATTGAGGCGAGCCATTCATGCCATCGTTGGGGGCCAGTGGGATGGAAAACTGGCTGATGCCCCGACACGCTACCGGTATGCTGCCATCATCGTGCCCGAGTTCCCGTTCCGGGTCGTTCCATGCGCTCTATTAGATCATCGGTGCGTGGCCACGAGTGTCACGAGTGTTGTGGCGGTACCGGTTCATTTACATCAGTAAATACGCTACCGAAAGTTCTTTCTAGTTCGGAGGTGTTACACACTGACAGCGGAACCTAGCGGGAAACTGTTAATTCCCGATGTTCCAGAAGTTTGTTAGCGCATAGGTGACATCAGTCACTCTTTTTTATGCGTGTTGCATAGTACCGCATTTCCACCCTTTTCGATGCAACGGTACACAATAACCATGCTCTCGCTTCTTGTTGTGAAGAAATGTGTCTTGACCGGTTTAAGCGAACCCGACAGTTGGTGTGTGCTTCGTCGTGCAGTGTCCATTACTAAATCGAATCGTTAATGTCCATACCAAACTGATGGATGGAATTTTTGTGAGTCATAGGAGTTTGCTGTGGATGCAAAATTTCACAACCTGTTGGTTATTTTTGGGATTAACCCTCTGGATGATATGCATTTCTGTGTGTACAAACAGATACAGAGGGAAAACTTGAAATCTTTATCCTGAAAATCTTCATCATGAGAGTCTTACAGTACTACACCCGCACTGTTGCCCGGTGACATTTTGGTGACATAACTGATTTATAACAGCCAAGTCAGTTTGGATCACTACACAAAATTAAAGTCATTATAAAGCTCATAGAGTTGATCGGTATCGCAATAATTGGATTATAGGACACATGTTATTTTTAGGATCTTCCCTAGGAACTAAGCTAGGAACTTAGAATTGTGGAAGTTCTCGAGGGGTTTTTCTCCACTGTAAATAATTTATAATGATAACATACTTCGGAGGTTGTTAATTCTTTCAAAGAAAGAAATACATTAAATGACGAAGACATTCGAGGGAAGAATATTGGAATTTCGATTCAAATCTGGGTGATCCTTAGTTAATTTGGTAATTGAATCCAAGGTCATACTGCCAGGTTGTCTATTAACTCCCGAGCAACATTATTCTCCAATATCTTCGAATTAAATTATATCACAATCTCGTAAAGGGACATGACGATATCAGCAACAAATTTTAACCTCTATCGAAAGACCTTCTATAGAAACTTGGTTCCAAGCCCAATAGAAAGTACCATTGTGTCGTTTAATTGCTCCCAATTAAAAACTAAACCGCACGCCCCATCATTTCTGTCCTTCGCCCAATGTCCAAATATATATATGAGCGTGTGAGGTCAATGCACAACGCCAACGATCACGGTTCGTTGGTTCAATAAATTGGGCCAAATCATCCAATGTCAAGTTGCAAAATTAAAGCAAACGACCCAAAAGCCACCCTCACGGTTTTCGTATACATTTTATTTGCCGGGAGGTTTTGTTCATCCCGTCCAACGTATGTTAGAGTCCATGTTATCCGATATGGTCGCACGTAAGCATCGTGTAAACCATTCTATTAAATCACGCCAACTCCTACAGAGCGGTAAAGTAAGGTGTCTACTTGTTTTTCGTTTTTGATAGCTACATTTATAAAGCACTTCCACGGACGTGTGCGTCACATTCAACATACAGACATATATTTTTATAATCACTTTTTCCGCCAATTGACCAACCAGCACCCGCAAACCGGAACTGGACAATTGGTATCGGATTATCAACGCACGGTGTATTATTTCTGCGCACTTCAACCTTGTTGAGTAATCATCAGCATCATCAGCCGGTGGATCAAAACAGCACCACCCTACCATAAGACACGGCCACCGAAAAGGTGCCTTTAACCGAAATCGACCATAAAACATGATTACGAAACTGGCAATAAAACAAAATATCCAAAATGAATCAGGCGATTGGTAGTATGGTGGCCGCGATTTGTTGGCAAAATTACTACGAAACGAGATATAAGAAGCAAATCGACACCCAAACAACATCTACTCGAACTTTAACAATATGGACGCAATTCGAAAAGGCTTACATGCCAAAAAAAAGGTTTATATGCACCTACAAGATGTTTTAAGCCATGGCAAGACTTTTGTTGCTCACTTTCTTGTCTATCAATCATCCCACTTTCTTTGGTAAGGAAGAAAAGAACGCACCCCTTTTTGTTCGGTAAACTCCGCACCATTATTTGCACCGGTTATTATCGTACGAACGATGCATCAGTATTATAAAAGAGAAATAGAAGTGTGAAGTAGTGTGAGCAATAGACGTCCTCCAGGTGAAAGTATGTTTGGTATAATTAATCAAATTAACAGTCAAAAAGTGCCCTCTCATAACACCTCTTTAATAGGCCTAGTTTTAGGTAACGCAATATCACTTTCACATGAAAAGTTCGTTGAATGTTGCTATTTTAAATTAACTGACAAAAAATAACCTTTTGGACTTTATGTAATTTTAAAAATTTAACAAGCTCTGTGTTATATTTTTTCCCAAAAGGAGGACAATAAAAACTCGACAAAACGCACATGTAACATAATCTGCAAACATATACCCAATACAAATATGGCTTTGAAATCCAAACTATCTCCAATGCGCATCTAAACCGTTCCATAAAAACAAACTGTCCGGTAGCAACACACATCAGAGCAGCACCTTTGGGGAAAGTTCCATGGCGACGATAAAATAAACAAACATTTCTCAGCCGGACAGCTAATTCAACATAATGACATCAGAAATCCGCTCCATGCAAATAAAAACAACGGTTAACATCCGGAGATATGAGTTTTCTTTTTCCAACTAGCTGCAATCGCCATATTAACTAGCAGCTGGTCAGTCGGGAAAATCAACCGTCAAATGGACATTATTGATTTCAACCCTTGTACACACACACATCACACCCGCGTGTGTTGCGCTAACCGAGCCACCCATCAGTTCAAATATTTGTTTACATTTTATCACCGCCAATCCAACAATTCGCAACCCACCATCAGACAAATATCCGCGGGCAATTTTTTTCCTTCCTTTCGGTGCAAAAATCATTGGCATTTTGCAGTTTAAAAAACGAAAAACAAAACCAATCCCTTCAATTCAGGTTGCAAAAGCCCGCCGGTAAACCCACACGAAATTACGAAATAAACCCGCACACGGTTTGTGAGGTAAGACAGGGTGGACAGAAAGAAAAGTAACAAAAACAATAAAAGAATTATTATTTATTCACCCTAGCGGATTGTTCCGCGAGTGGGAGAGCCGTGTACATTGGGTGCATGTGTGGTGCTGCATGGATACCGAAGTAAAATTAGCATTCAAACGCATCATCCACGCAACACCACGTACACTTCTTGGCGGTGGCGTTAGAGTAGAGAAAGAAAGAGATAGGACAAAACCGCAATGACCACATCAGGGGTCGTATGCACCGCGAAATGTCTAATGGATCTGATGTTATGAGGAGAATGTAATAAAATGAAAGGACAAATGCAGCTGTTAGCCTACGAGGGAGGGGAATGGTATCTTGGAAGTTCTTGAGGAGGTTTTTTGAGGCTGACACAGAAATTTTCTTCTACCATATAAAAAACTGACATCTTCATTCGTTTGTTCTGGCAGCCGTTAAGCTTTTTAAAAGATGCTATGGTTGAAATCATGTCCAATAATACTAACCTAATGGTTAGAATCGTCAAGTTGCTGGAACCATCTACCCCAACAAAAAACCGCATCGCACTAAGTGGTCTACAATGCAAATTGAAAAATTGTAATCTATTATATGCATGCACAATGGCAAACACAAGAGAGCAGCACGCATCTCGGGCGCAAGCGCACACACCAGAGCACATCTCAACATACGCACACACACATTCCCCGGCATAGCTATAAAGTATGTGCGTCCTCCGTCCCCCTGCACAGTGCACCCTACTATGCAAATGTTGCGGGTTGGATTCCAGCTTCCCATACGTGCAGCTTCGTGGTCGCGGGCGCTGTATTAAATTCCATTTCTCACACGACTCACAGCCCAATTCAATCAACCTATCGCGATCGTTTGTAACGATGTCACCCAGGCCGTCCCGGGTCGGCCACGGGAATCGACTTCGGCATGGTAATATCGGCGTGTTTGCGGTATGGAAACACTTATAGAACGGAGCGCGCGGTCGTAGTACGTCGAGAATCCATTTTGCGATGTGGCCTTTAAACCAGCGTTCCGTCATCATCACCATCATGATCATGATAATGTTAGAGTGTAATTTCTCTTATACTTTGGGCGGGGATTGATCCACTTTCCCGGCAGATGTCTTGCATTGCTATGCAGATTTGAAGCGCACTTACCTAAAATGAAAAGAAAGAAAGGGATAAAACAGATTTATTAATACAAATTTATTCATGTTGATGGTAATTCATATTTACAATAATGATTCCACTTTATGTAATATTGAAACGTATTGGAATAGAAATACGATTCCGCTTTAACTGGCTGCATCTCAATGTAATATTTGCTTTCGATCTATTCCTCAGTGCAGCATATTTTAAGGGGCACTCTCTACCGCACTACTAATAATCCTAACATGTGTATTTTGCATCCTTTTACACCATCAATGCTTGTATCTTTTGAAAACGTGTCTAACTAACACTTTCCGCAACATTATCGTTCTGTATCGGATCAGCTAACATATGTTCCTTTCCCGTCTATCTGTGCGCAACATATTTTATGCGTGCATTTAAATATACCGTACCTAGTACATACGTGGTGCGTATTTTTTCTTCTAATTTTCTTCTTCGTAGGCAGGGACACCCAACCACACGAGCCTTCTGATGCAGCCTCGCATTAAAGGCACACCACAACGCAACATCTGTTTGCAGAGAGAAATACGGTGGACTAATGAACGCCAGTACTGGTCACTTCTTTGCTCGATCTGTTGCACCTTCTGTCTGCGGGCTGTGTGTGTTATTGCACCGCAGCTTGCAATTTTGTTTGGCTGCAGCAAAGGATACACTGTGTGTATACTGCACGAGATACACACTATTAGCTGCTCGTTTGCAATGCCATTACAGATACATTGCAAAAAGGGGAGTCGTAACGTGGCTCGCCACTGGTTTAACACAGCTCATTTCCAAGTTCAAATCAATCACCCTTCATGCTGGATTGAGCGCTAATTAGTTGTGTATTTGTAATAAAATAATGATTTACTAAAACATAAAAACTTTATTATTTTTTGTGCACTAAAGAACCGCCGGGCCGTCACGAAAGAGTTGTTAAAATTTAGTGGAATGTAACAACTCCCATAGAGTGAGAATAATTGAAACGACACTCAAAAGCGTTTTTAAAAGATTCGAATCCCAATTGGGAAGGAGTAAGAGCAAATTAATTCTCTGCAAAGAATAGTCATCCCCATGGGGGTAAGCACTATGTGATGCTTCCAGGATATAGTTGTAAAAAAGCAAGGAACACATGGAGTTGTATGTGTTGATCTATAGTCGCCAAATTTATGTCATAAATATTAGGCTATTCCGATGATTTTCTTTCCAATCCTTGGTCTTTCAATTATTCTCAAAAAATAAGTGGTATTATTGTTATATTACGGACTGTAATTCTATTATTATCATTTATACAAATACTAATTTACTTTATAATTCATGAACCGGGCGTTGAGGAAAAAAGATTTAGAATGTCCTTTTTTCGCTAAATAATATGTAATGTATGTACTGATGAAGTTTAAAACAGTCCCTTCCGAGGACGTTGCCCATTCTGCAAGGAAAATCGTTTCAGAGCAGCATGAGTAATCCGACACTCTGTCTAAATATACCCAAATAAACGGCTTCCTCCTGTATTCTATTAATTTTTTTTTAATGAAGTTTAATTTGCTATAAAACATCTAAAAAAACGAAAGTTAACATCTTAACTACGTTGTACGATTAGTTGGCAATCTGCAAAACGTACAGAAAGTAGGAACCGATATTCAATTAGTTCCAGTGTCCGTGAAAGTGAACGTACAAAATGAAAACTCATCCTGATCGAAAAAGAACTCCTCTCTTTCTCCCTCTCTTCGTTCAAGTAATCGTTCGAACAGTGGACTTAGAAATTTACACCCTCGTTCGTGTACTACAAAATTGCACCGGTTGGAAACAACCTCCAGCAACAGATGATTTTGCTTTCGTTTCGTTCACTTTCGCGGTAACATCTTCGCTACAGAAAATGATTTACGATAGGTTCGGGTGCCTCTTTGCACCCTTTTCTTCGCGTTCGACCGTTTTATCACTTTCTCCCCAGACCCATTTCAAATGCCAAGCCGGAAAACGGGGTCCACTTCATCAAGCACCAAAACCCCTCCTGACGTCGTATCACACGTTAATGGTGTACCCTCCCGTTCGAATGGTGCGTGGCCACATTTGCTTCACCGTTTCGTAACCTTTGTTCGGGTGTAAAACACCAAACGATACACCTTTGCTGGTGGAGTGGAAACAAGAACGATGGGAAATTCTCCGACAAAAAGAAAAGCTCAGAAATACTCCACACACACACACCCGATACAAGCGCCACTCACCACCAACCTTATACGGTGGGGTCTTTGTCTATCTTAATTCACCAATTCCGGTCATTAAGCAATTCATACCTCACGAAAGCACACACAAGTACACCTTCGGCTGGGCAGCTTTTATACCTTTTATTTTTTTATGTTTGTTCTTGAAGCTCGATTATGTTTTGCTGGGTCGAAAAAAAAAACACACCTCGTAAACAGGCGCGTACATATGCTCGTGCTGTCGCACCCGTGCTATCGGAAACAATTCCCAAGCGCTCCACGGGAACTAAAAAAACTAAAGCCCGGACAAAAAACTTAGAGAACCAACAGCAACAAAAAAGCACATGCCCTTATTGTGGTGCTTTCGAAACACGCGCTAGACTCGTGGGGTATTTCGTGGTGGTTTGAGAATTTATGCCACACTTAAAGGTAGACCGGACTTGGCACTCGCGCGCACAAAACCATTCTTACCAATCCGTTTGCCACACATCAATTACGAACTACCGGACATTCGGAGGCTCCCGGGAAACAACATGACATAAAAACACTCACCCAGAACTACACTCAAGAGCTGCTAGACCACTAGAAGAAAAAGCAATCAACACACCGTTTACTAACGCAACGATAACCCCCAAGACCATTTCGGTGTCTTGCATCGCCTGTTTGCCCTGGAAACGCCAAACGCAATCAACGACAAAGAAGGGAAAAACAGACTACCCAAACCAACGTACAAAGGCGCCTCTCGGTGGGAGCTTTCACTGTGAATGTTTTATTAATTTCCACTACTTGTGCGTTCATCTCCACCTTCACCTGCCGGGACAAATTACGCAAAATCATAGCGATGACAATGTGTCACGGAAGCGTTCTTTGTGGACGATACACAGACTTAAGAGGCTTCGGAGTCAGCCACACAAAAAAAGTTAGTAATCGAACGCTTGCACCACACCCCTGAAGAAACATCCCACATTCTTCAGCTGTAAACGGTCGTGTGATGAACTGCGGAGACATTTCGTGCTGGTCTGTCTGCCCGCACGATGGCCGTCCGCAAGGCATCCGTTTGATGGCCTCGTTGACGCATGAAATGGACACTCTTTCAGTCCCCTTCCCAAATTGCTATTCTGCTGGCGTAGCCAACGGTGCTTGCGACGAAGACATTTTCCACTGCCGGACACAATGGCCCGGCTGGGACGATATGATAGACCTATTAGATGACTGGACTCCGCTTCTGCCACCATTCGTGCGCCGTAACGCCTAATAGAAAGGTAAACTACAATGTAATTCCTTTTTGGAGAGGCTTTTAAAGCGGGTTAAGTAAGTATTTAACCCCCTTTTCTTTACGTCTTGTGCGTAAATTAGAATAGATGGAAGAGATTGTAGGAAAAAGTTCTGGAACAGATCATATTGAAAATTTAGGTTCTTTCACAAACAGTTTTGTTTTTTTGAATTGCATCTTCAAAGGTTCAATTTGAATCTTTTTCTTGCCAACTTATGACAAGCTAGTCTATATCTTTGTGATTGCTAATTGCCAAACTAATTGGCACTTCACTAAATTTATAAGAGACTGGTCTAAATTTTTTGGACTGGTCGTTTAGTGTCAAAACTGACGACTCCTCTATATATAATGACGATAATAAGTCCCAGCTCTTGCTCTAGCATTGAAGAACAGAATTATCTTTATGATATTTTTACTCTGAAAATAAAACCTTAGCTAACAGTTGCACATTTAAGAGCATTCTGAAGAGTCCCTCGAGTTATTCGCGCTCCTTAGACGAGCAACATCATCCTACCGTAGAAAATAGGTCTCTGTTCATCACAAAGTCATCTCAAGATATTCTTTATACAGCGTTCAAAGAGCAAATGATTGGGACTGTTTCTCTACATTTAAGGATGTAGTGATCTACCTCAAGAAGCAGAAGGAGCTTGTTCTTTTTGCTTGGCGACCTATGATGGCTCACTTGACTTTTTAATACCATGTAAGTGAATATTCAATCCTCACTCACAGTCCTTGCCGTTTGAAGATCGCTTCTACTATCGTCTCTGCCAATGGACCTGCCACTAGTAAGAAGGTTAGTCAGGAGAATCGAATGTATCTGAAATTGGTCACGTTTCATCAACAGTTTATGAATCTTATGTGACTTCCCAGTTTGAACATACTCCCGTGAACTCTGCAAGACACACATACCTAAACACTGATTCTTTTTTGTTGTCTTTTGTTATCAAAATCCAAAAATCTTATCATCATCATCTAAATCATGTCAACTGTAATAAAACCAATTGCAGTTCAATTGATCGATTCATGTATAAATGCCAAGGTTTGGTACACAATCCTTTGCTCTACACACATCCATTGTACAATATCTAGCAGTACAGCAGACGATGTACGTCGGCTAGAACTCAACATTAATCTCATGATATTATTTTGCCTATATTTTCCCAATAATTGCCGAGAAACAGAATGAAAGTGCAAAAGCGAAATTAAAAGTAAATATTTCTTTATTTCTTTCTTCTATATAATTTTTCACAAGCTTAAATATGAATACATATTTTTCATTCATAAAAACTTATTGAAACTGCTTCAACAGTTTAAAATAGACAACCTTTTTTTTTAAAACGGGCTGCAGATTTTGTCTTCCAAACAAACCACCGCCTCAGCGTTGCAAATGTAACGCTCCCTCTTGCTGTAAATAAACAGCGCAACATTGACAGCTAAGTGCACGACCTAGTCAATCTTACAATTGGGCGTGAAATGTGAATTTTCTCGCCTTCGCGACGCAGCTAAATTGCTCCAAATGGTTATTAGATTAAAGTGACAACCTTTCCTTACGGATGTCTGCGATGTAGCAGCTTGTACGAGCCGGCCTGTTGTGGACATGCCCAGAAAGAGACTTATTGGTGGACGTTTCGTCTGAGATGTTCATCCTTCATTTTACTCGCTAGACCAATGGCTTATTGATCTTTCGCTTGATGGGGTGTTTTTTTACGATCCGGGGAAGGCAATCAACACTACGTGCGCCGGTACCCAGTTGTCTTCCCAGATGATCATATCGGAACGTTTACGATCCATAATGGATGACTTCACAGTCATACACACTATCACTAATAAAACTCGGCCAACCCTTTAAGATTCTCGCCTAGAAAGGGGGATGGGAGATTCTTTCAATTGGACATTCGAACCGCGATAAAATGATGCATTCTTTTCTGTTTACCCTGTTCATCAATCCAATCAATTAAATGTTCATGTTCTACATTTTACAACGTGCCACAGCGTAACCACACTCGACTGCGCTAACTAATAAGCTAACATTTCCCATATTGACCTCGCCTTCATCACATGTGAGCGCAAAAATCCCAGAACACCCTCCACATTAATTCCCAAGCCGTTCGAAACTAGACCATGGGAGAATTGCACAAATATTTAGATCTCGCTAACTATCTCCACCCACTTCCACGCTTCCATTGGCAGCTCAGTTTGCTCCTCCACCATGAAACTCACATCACTTTCCAGTTGCCAGGAGCGCCAGAAGATCGGTGTTTCCTCGCAGCATGTGACTCTTGTCCGTTGAGCGCGAAGGTTTTTTTTTCAGAATGAACAATATTTACACCACAACGACCATCGGCGAATGTTTAACAATTGGTTCCACGCAGTTTTGGCTACCGGCTGCTGCCCACGGCACGCCACTGCGCTCCAGTACACCACTCATTTCGCTGACCGACCAAACTCACTGGGCGGTGTAGCTGTATCATAGCACTCAGACAATTTGTCCGCCGCTTACCAACACTCTGGCGGACCGCATTTTCTTCCGCTCATAATAATTATGGCTAAATATGTTTTGCCAGGAGGGGGCAGTTACCCCAGCCTTGGTGCGCTCGCGAAACTGGGGAAACAATAAAGATGCTTGAAATACTGCGCATGGCTAGGTCAAATGTATCGAAATCCTTCCCTGCACCACAATAGACATTTTTTTGTGTGTGTTTCGGTCGAAAGCCCACCTGCATCTACGCGGTGCGAACGGAATCTGGAACGGATTGCAAAAACCCGCCCTGTTTGAATGCGGAGGCAGCTAGGGGCGATCAAGTTAGACCCGAGATATTTTCCTGAATGCTGTCTTACTTCCCAGGCAATGAAATGGGATTATACGACTTGGAATTTAGTTCTTCCATTTAATATAACATGACAAATGTATTCTTAAGGTAACTATGTGGATACAATGTGTTATCTCTCCACGGTATCTTACAGTCCCAGGAACTAATTGTGGACACTCTCATTTACAAAACTCACAAACCCCGAACGCCGTTTCAATCGGTAGTGAACATGTAATCAACACGTATAGACAGTTCGTGCAAATGTTTGATTTCGTTGATTTTAATCTCGTTGAATTTCGAACCAACGGGTTTTTTTTTTGCTATTTTTGCCCAACCTGATTGGTTAGTTGGAAGAAATTGTAAAAGCACACATTCGTCTTTTGCTTGATCCGCAGTCTATCGAATGAAATTTGCATCCACTTTCATCATCAATCTGCTTGTTCCGTTCCTGCAATCTGCATAGTGCAAAGATAGATAAATTACAAGATTACCGTTTTTGCCCTTTGTTTTTGGGTACTGGAGAAATGAATACAGATATGCTGCGATTGGAGAAGCAAAGTTTTCACGAGCTTATCAGCGTTTAACGGTGTTTTTTTAGGTTGATTTCAGTTATAAAATTTTTATAACTTGCTCAGTTTTCTTTTTTTGGATTTATATATAAACCTTCAGTATCGATCCGCATTTTTTCCAAGTCAATTGTTTTCTATTTTTTATTTTACGCTAATGCTATTTTATTTTTAGCACAAGCGCCCAGTAATGGCGTATGAAAAGATCCAGAATACAATATCTAATTTATACAACGATTATAGGCCTTGCCGTTCTACATGAATAAAAAACAACGTGATTTAATTTGTACGTTTCGAAAAATTAAGGAATGTTGTCCAAGATACTGTAAATCGTAAAAACTATCCCCATTTGCCAATTATCAATTAAAAACACGTTGAAGAATAGAAAGTAAGCTTCGTACGAAAAACATACTTAAAAGAATGATGAGAATTGCTAGAATATAATTAGATCTGTTGGAATTATCAATCTAGTAATAGAGCCATAATCGATTGTATAGATGTTATCGGAGCGCGTTTCTCAACCGAAAAGGACCAGTAGAAAATTCCATCCGAACCATATACTTGTAGGAAGGACTGGTTTATCCTGTTCCGGATAAATACAAATCAAAGCATTCAAAGATAGAAAGCCAAGAACTATCGAAGATGTAGGGCCTTCAAACAAGAAAATTATTTGGTCACTGTCTTGATACTTGAGCAAACTTAGTAACATTATCGTAACATAAAAATGGACAAAAATTGGATTAATAAATAAGATAACATTGTTTTACTTTAACATGTAACAAAACATATAAACTAAATTAAAGTAACACGAGGAGTTTTAACTTTGAAAAAAAAAATAGAAATAGAAATAGAAGATAGAATTAGCGAAAAAAAATTGATGTTTGTAGAAAGTTTCCGGAAAAACTGTCTTCAAATTTGTTCATGCACCTTAGAGATGTTCCATAAACACCTACTAAACAATCAGAAAACATAATACAGCTTAAATTTGAGCAGTAATATTTTATACACTTTATTGCGCGTCAGTGAAATTTAGTCCCTATCATTTACCTTGAACGAAATCGAAATGACCTTAGGGCAAAGCTTCATCTCCTATTATCGTTTTCAGTAGCAGCACGAGAACAAGGAATAGATGGATAGTTTTTCTTTCCTCTCTTCGCTTGAACTATTTCAATGACCTTTTTTCTTCCGCCAGCCCTTACTTTCGTTCTGATTTAACTAATATGTGTAATATTGTCTTGTCTTCCCTGTCATTCCAGTCCAGCTTCAGTCAAAGACACACGAAGCTACCTTTGAAAGCTTTCCATTTGATTAAAATCTGATTTGTTCCCCATTCGGAAAGTAACCTCACCGTTAGGCTCACGCCGAAAATCTTCGTCGGGATCGATATAATCCGATTTGTTGTGCCTGTTGGCGCGTTCGAAGATCGTGAACCGTCCCACAATAATAAAAAAAGGTTCAGAACCGGTGCAGAGAAAAGCTGCAGCATCCCGTCCCTTTTGTGTGACTCATGTTCACCATTCTCAATCATCTGTTAGCTTTTGTGCTTTCCTGGTAGTCCCACAGTCTCCACCGGTTTGAGCCGATGCAGTCACTTCCTAGAATGGATAGCATCGATGCTCCGAAGTGGTGTAGCACATGGACGAAGCAACAAAAAAAACCCTATTTCCGATACACTTTAATACTGCGGCACACGTCGTAACTCTGAGTTACCAATAATGTCTGTACATTGGTTCCGGCCCTTCTGATGCGGCACTTTAGCCTGCAACAACTTCATTGGATTTTTGGAATTTGGGAAAGCCTCTACTAATACGGTTTTCCGAACCGGCTTACCACCACACAAATGGTACATAAAACCTATCCAAACGGGCCAAAGAGAGGTACAGTGTTTTGATGAAGATGGCAAATATCCAACTCTGTGCAAGTACAGTAGCGATAGCTTTATTTATGAATAATTAATAAACTACATTACGATAAACTTTTGCACCAACTTAACTGCATAATAATTTCCAAACTTTTTTTATGTGCCTTTAAATTCACTAAATTTGCTCAACTTAAAATGGGTTTTATATCAACCAAATCCCCTTAAACGAAACTCCTCTTAAACTACAAATATCGGCCCATTTGTCGCTGTAAGCAACCACCGAGCTCTGGCAGGAAATATCGGCAATGGAAATTGAAAATTACTTCACTACGTTTGAATGTTAATTGAAACGAACGTTTCCGTCCCGAAACGATGGCGAAGATGCAGACGGTTCCGGTGCAAAGTAACCGTTGCCTCACGGCGTTAAAGGCGGCACGAGGAGCAAAAGAAAACGCAAATGGCGACTAAAAGCAGACGACGGTAAAGCTCAGCAAAGTACTACAATTTGTTTAGCCCACCGAACACCGAATAGGAGTTCGATCCTGACAAAGTAAGAGGCAAAAATCCTACTACAAAGTTGCAATTCCACCCAATCGAAAGTGCAACGACATGGTTGGATAATAAAGTGAAGCGATTAGTGAGTGAAAAGTTCTAGCCATTAATATTTACCATCATTTCCTACACCCAGAGTTGGGAACTGGCGGAGAACTAAAGGCAAAATTAATGATTTATTAATGCTGCAATTAAAAAAGACAGCTTGCTGAAAGAGGTAAATTAGTCACTGGTCAGCTATGATGTTAAAAGGTTATTTATCATCCATGTACCTTGTTTAAAAATTATCATTGCAATTTTGTAGCAAACTCTTGGTATGTCAGAATTATGTTTAAACAATTTTTTTAAATTCTTTTGCAAAGCTTGAAAAAATAAAAGCTTCAGACGTGAGATATGTGGAAACTATGATACTTTTATTTGGAAAACTCCATTTCGTACCATAAGAACACGAGCACGTGCTACGCGTACAAATGAATAAAGAAAATATAGACCAAAATAAAACACAGTTCACACACGTCGCCATTAATGATGTCAGCAAAGGCTTTTCCTTCTGTTATGTTTTTCTCGCCTTTAGATAATTAACTTCACTACAATCTTCCAAACGTTTATACGAAAAACTAAACCTCTGGTGCCTGTGTGCACCAACCGACCCAGCTGTGTCGATTAAGAGATTTGGGTCCGGCGGCAAGACGTTGAATCATCCCGCTTCGGCGGTCGCTCCACATTGCAATCAAAATGCAGGGAAAAATCACGCCCCACCCGATATCCGGACGTGCCTTGGCACGAGCACACCGAGACTTTAATGCACACACAGCAGCACCAGCACAGCTGATTCACGGCTCAAGACGTGCCCGGGCGGATCCGTTGGAAGCCACACAAATTACCGGAACGGAAGATTCGGTTAAGTGATTTGGTTGCCGCTGCTACGTCGCTGTCTACGGCTCTGTTTGCACCGTGCGGTCCAACTAGCTCATGGTAGACCCTCCACGACGGGTATCGGATAAACGATTAGGATAGCAATGCTGGTGTGTACCGGTGGTCGGTTAGAAATGCATCTTCTCGCTGACCGTTGTATATAGCTAGCGATGTTTGTGTATCGGGTTCGAAATTATGTTTACACGATAAAATATGGAACACTACTACCGATCCTGCCAACAGAAGCAGTAATTGCATTAGAATTTCTGTAGGATTTAACATGAATTTACTTACACATATTTAAATACTTTGGATTTGTTAATGCTTCCCAAGGTGTGCTTCGGAATAAAGTTTTAAGTTTAACCTTAGCTAATTTAAATATATCTAACCAATATCTTGGCTAACCAATATTTTCCGTACAATGGATTTTAGATGTAATAAACATTGCTGTATTCAAGAAATAAGTCTACAATTTGGAACTAGTGAGAATTTTCTATTTGTTGACTGTTTCTCCAATGCCACAGCTTATGATAAATTCAGTATCTGCATTGGGAAAAACCCATAATAGAAAACTTTTAATTAGTCCCACCAAACTACTGTCAAGTTCTTGGTTCCAATAACTAGCAGATCATTAGAGCAAGGGGATAGGGATAGGAGAAAAGAACATAGGAGATTTTTATGTTTGTTCTTTTTTTGAACAAAAAAAATCTAATGGCTGCGAGATATCATAGCCCGTAATAGAAAACCTCAAAGTAATCCCACCACAACCATCCATGCTTACCGGGTAGTCCGACTTAAGGTCTTAATTGGCAATTGGATTTCCCTCAGCAATATTAATTTTATATCAAACTTATGCCGAGAATATATGCAATTAACCATTGTTATTTTTATTAATTATTTAAACTTAAACCTACTTTATTTATTTTTTGTTTCTATATGGCCGCTAATAGGCCTTAATAGGCTTAGTTTACCACGCAGCCGGATAGTAAGTCCTTGCTACGGCATTAACGGTCCGGGTGGGATTTCGGTCCCGATCCGTCTTGTGAAAGACCGGCGCCAATACCATCATCTCACCGGGCCACCGTATTTTATAATTCTTATTGTATATTAATGTTTTATCAATTCCATCAACCTGATACCCGTCATTATGTCTTACTTTCGATCGTCGCTGATGTTTATTTGGTTTCGAAATATTCTTTAAGAATTTTTCCCGTTCAATTGATTTGAGATATACCCACAATTATTACTATTTTGACTCAAAGATAAAGTAAGTTTTTGGAAGTAAAAATAAAATAAAATCAACAATCGCATTAAAAAAGGAATTCTAAATGAAAAACCTTTCATTACTCCCACCACCCCTGTCAAATTGTTGTTATTCGCTGTAGTTATCGGTTCATTTTTGTAGAAGCATTCCAATGTTTTCTCCTTTTGTACTGTACAAAAAAAACATCAGAATGATAACGAGATATACCATACCATTTAATAGAAAACTTCATAATAATCTCATCACAACTGTGTACGCATTATTATCTCCAGTAGTTAGCCGATGTTTTGGTGAATATCGCACCAAAATTCAAAATGACAACGGGATATTCCTTCACAAGATCAAGTGAGCATCAAAATCAAACCAATATTTTTAGGCTTATTCTCTCATCAATGAGATTACATCCATACGCTCAGTGGAATAGTTTAAACTATTCTAAAATAAGCGACACTTGACCTGAAACCCATTTCTGTCTGACAAACTCGTCAGGGGGCAACTTGATAAATGTACGCAAGATTATAAGAGGATCAGTGTTGTGACACCAAACCGAATTCCCACTTCTGGGATGGTGGACGTACTCTCTCGGATGCTTCGAGCCGATTGCCCAATATTTATGAACCTGACAGACCCCTCGTCGCTTTATCTCCACCACGAACGCGTGCTTGACATTGACGTTGGGGTGTGATTTGTTGGCACGCCGTTTCAGAAGGAAAGTGTTATTCGCACTCTTATCATTCGTGCTTCCCCCTCCCCCTCCCCCTCCGTCCCGTAACACTACCAGGGGCGGCGTTATTCACTGCTAAATTCGTTAGCGTCAAACGAGACTCGGTGGTGGGTCGCACAAGTAACAGAAAGACCAGGAGCAAGGGGGTTTATTTTTGTGTTCTACAAGCGGCGAACCATGCTCAAGTCCACTGGCGCAGTTTGGTGAGTTTATGCGTTTTTTTTTCTTCTATGTTCACCCAACCGCTTGTTTTCCGCAGTCTCGTCAAGAATTTCTATATGAAAAACCTTGGTGGAAAACGAACCCCCTCCTCCCGGTGGAGGGGGTGGTGAAGTAATCTTTTTTTAAGTGCACGATGCAGAATGCAGTTTTGTTTTGATGACATAGCAAACCCCGAAAAACAGAAACAATTTTACGCTGTTATATTTAACGTTTGAGTGTCAAGTTTATAAATTGGAGTATGTGTTACGAAACTAGAAGGTTACTCATGTTGTATAATAGATAGAAAGGTCATTTTAGCTCGTTTTTTATGTATATTTGATAAAATTAACAGTTTGATGATGACGCAAGCAAAAAATACTTCAAGCACAACAAATTAAACTCAGAAACTTCAGAACATGGTTAAAACACTCGTTTTTAAATAATGTTTGTTGATAGACTTTAGTTATAGTTATTCTAGAGGAGTTATCAAGTACCAGACAAATATCTTTACCCAAAATGATTTAGAACAAAATTTGTTCAATTATGTTGCAGCTTATCACAATCTGTTCTAGCACACAAACTTGCTTCAAGCTAACTCTTATCTTGAGAGATTTTTTCCTAACTCCACTAATGGAAAGACTTCAAACGAGAGATTAGTCACGTTTTCTGTTGGCTGATGATTTCTGTCTAAGCTTACCGACTAGCTTTTGCAGAACTTTACTTTAGAGTGTTCTCTATAAAATTCATGCATCAGAAATTGTTTGCACGTGCACCGATCCAACGAAACCCTCCATTCCAAACGTGGTTACAGCAGAAACTGCTTTTTATCAGAAAATTTAACTCCAATAAATAAATAATAGATATGACCCAGTTCCAGCTGAAGAATCTCGCCGGTACGCGTGAACGAGAACGCTTTGTTTCTTTCTATGTGGCATGTTGCCACAATCACACACTTACAGACGATAGAGATAAAGAGGGGAAGATCGGTACACTAAGCGACATTCATCGACTTCCCGCAGCCCTTGTTGAAGGGTTGGTAAAGAATAAGCTTTTCCCATGTGGCAAATCAACGCTTTTTGTGGTTGTGTTTTTGATTCCATCCAACTGGTAACAAACCAACATAATATCCCTGTGCGCGGTATGACAAAAAAAACAAACTAAATCTGTTATGACACCGAAAGCTTGGTCCCATAAAAATGCATCGTTTTATCGATCGTTTTCGAAAACTTTCCACACCTGCGTCCGACGGGATCGTTTCTCCGGGGGTGAGCGTGCGGGCAACTAATTTGCTCCCACCAACTGACCCAAATTGCTTCGGATGACAACGTCAACGAAACGGTGATTTCATATAATATTGATTCGCTTCGAAGTCGCCAGTGTTAATTTTCGGGTGTGCATAAAACATAAAGCACTATAGCGCAGTGGAATAATTGAAACTTTCCACCGCACAATCGGAGCGACGACAATCGATGTACGTTTTTTACGATTCATTATTTGTTCAGTGTGAGGAAGAATGTGTCCAACGAACGAGACTTCTATATCGAATTGGATGATTAAAATTTGTTTTGTCATTTTCCACTATTTCTCTCAAGAACTCGCATTCATGGGAATAAAAAGAGAAAGTCCCTTACACAATTCTCTACTCAATTCATTTGTTGTATTACCATTAACGCTTTAAGAACAGAAATAGTTCAAACTAGTGTTAGAAGATTGATTTGATTCAAATTCATAAATTAAAATGAATCTTCAAAATAAATAAATGACACGGAATCTTTATAGTGAAGATTTATGAATTCTCGGAGATTTGTTAAATCTCAAAGATTCGTAGGATGCGCTAAGTCTCCAATTTAATATTATATATCTACGGTTCACAAACTAAAATAAGTGCTAGTAAAAATTTATAGCAACAGATTTACGCAGTCGACTGCTAGCAGTACTAGGGTTATTAAAACTTCATAAAAATTCTGACATCAGAAGCTCAACTCACACATTTTGCGTTAAATCATTAATCTTTTGAGAATTCCCGAACGTTTGAGGATTAATAAACCTTTAAAGGAATGAAGATTTTTTGAGTCTATGAATATTGAGAATCTTTCAAGATTAAGCCAATTGAGGATGCCGTTTTTCCAAAAAAACAAATATCTGAAGAATGTTCTGAAACGATTCAGCACAAAACTAGTAACACCTTATTGTTGACTATGCCTTCCCTTTTCCATCAATTCCATATTACAGTTAGCTCATCTACTTTAAAGCCGAATTCTAATTATTTGCTCCCCTAGTCAACACATCTGCACCTCACATTCCGTACTTTAAATGGCTTTTGCTTTCCCTTTAACTCGTTCGCCAATGCTTCCGTTACCTGTTATTCGTTTTTCGTACCGTTCAGGCTACCCGATGTGCATCCAATTATCATGCACCGTGTTCTCGCTCACCGTCCAATCCCAGTGGATGCATCACATTTTAATTTTAGCACTCCAAATCCACGCAGTCAACCAAAAACGCCAAGCTTCGAAGCTCTAACTTTCTGCATGAATAACCCTGTGAAGCATGTAAACGTCTTTAGCGCCTTTGTGTGTTGCTTCGGTCGGAATCGATATCCAGCGGGATCTTCCTGTTCTGCTGCTCCGTTAGGTAGATTTTAACCATGGATTGCACTCTTCGCCAATTCGCCAATATGCGCCTAATCACTGCAAGGGCAACGGAGCTTGTGGAAGACTCTTTAATTCTCGCTCTACAGGGAACCATCCCCTTGAGACCAATATCTCGTCCATCTTCCACAGTGTGGTGGCTGCGCGAACCTTGCGCCAACCGCTGGAAGTCTATAAGATATGTCTCTAATGATTTCTCCTTCAAATGACCACCGGAGCCACAAACAAAGAACTTCAACCAATCGTTCGTCTGCTGATGAATCATGCTGATGCGATGATGCTGTTGTTGTTGGCGACGCTGGAACGGACTGCACACTCGAGCAAGGTGAACATACATCGAGAGTGTACAAATAATGTGAAGTGCGGCAGAAGAAAACAAAACATCCAGCAAAACGGTTACAACACACAACACAACGCAAAGTATAAAGTAAAGGTCCAACCGGTCCGAAGAACGGGGCAAGAGGGTAATCGCGATGCGAGAGCGCTCGATTTCCGGCTGGACGATTCCGACAGGTTTTATTTTCGCTAAACTTTGCCCGCGATCACCAAAGACGAGATCAGTCACTGGAGAGACACAACCACGATTACCGTGTCGTTGAAGTACTTCTCGTCTGAAGTGTCTATTTCTTGAGGAGTAGTTGTTTTGTAACGAAAAACTTCGGTGAAATTTAATCTTCAAATTTTAATTCTGGAAATTTTATACAATATTCCGTTTAACGATGTACTGACATTTCAAAGCAATACATCTTTACCCTATCCTGGCTCACAACAAAAAGGGTTTCAATTAATTGCCATTACTCTAAATTTACGCCCTCAAACCATAAGGCTAATGGCTGCACCACAAATGGACTGGGTCTTTACAGAAGAATTTGTCCACAACCACTCATTAGAGTTGACTTGTCCGAACCATATGCTAGACGTGCTTCTAAACCATCAAATAGCCCGTTCTCCACGTACATCGCTACCCGTCCACAAACTAGTTGCCATGTTTTGCTGTGCCCTCAACTACAAACACAACGTTCTGATACGAATCGCAAACAGAACCATCATTTGCCAGTAGCACCAATTCCTCTGTGGTATCGTTTTTTTTTCTTCTTCTTTTTATCCCTCTTATCCAAAGCCCACCGGTTTGTGCACCTCTCTGCACGCTTATGCCCGTTCGCTGCCAGGGAGATGGCCGGCCCGCGGAATAAATGCGTTTGAGGTCGTGTATCGGATATGGACGGAGGTCGCGTTTTCATTCTGGTTTCTATTTCTTCAAGTGGGCAAAGCATAACGGTTCTAGGCAACATCGATCACACCGTCCCGGGAATGGCCCAACGTCAACGGCATCATTTTGCTGGAACCAGGCAGTTGAGTTCAACTCGGGCAAGAGTTTTTTCACCTCGCACGGGTCGCGTGTGTTGGTGATGGTGGACGCATTTTGTCGTTTTCCAGCAACGGCGCAGACGGTGCACTTTTGCCGTGGAATGTCAACGGCGTTGGTGAGTTAATGTTGCCCTGAATCTTGCCACCTGGTTATGCTGCCAGAGAGTGTGATGGAATGATCGATATGTAAGCATAAAGCGTCCAAGCAAGCGTCCAATAGTTGTGAAAGTTGTGTGAAGAATTCCACAGAACGCAATGACATGTTTCCTGTGAAACAAGAAATCAAATATATTATACATTAAACTTTAACTTTCGTACACTCAGCACGATATCGCATTTAAACGAAGATTATTATTGGAAATTCAATTCCCAGCTTCAATTTCGTTTGGGATTGTAAATCGCTTGAAGGAACAGGGGGCAAAATTGACTCCTAAGGTATATTCCAATATATTGTTCGTTATACACTCTGCTTTTTTGTTATTATTGAGCATAATTGACCAAGCCGTATTATTTAATATATCATTGATAAAATGCTTTATGAAGAATGATTTACAAAATAACAATATTGTTCTTCAAATAAAAGGGTGCAACATGGCTCGGGTTTCAATTAAAGTGTACCGAAAACGAATCTGAAATGCAACTTAAAGGCAGTAATTATATGTTACTTATTTTTGGCTTAACTAACTGTTTGGTTACGCAGGCCAGATAAAAGCTACCAGACTCATTGAAAACAGTCACTGTACAATACGGGGGGCGACCCGTATAGAATCCGATCTCCCGTCTTTTGATTTTTTTTTACTTTTTCTTGTTTTTAAACAAAAGTCTTCTTTTTGTCTGGTCCTACTATCATTCCGTTATCTGTGCTGATCCAGTAATCCGAGCTCCAATGCTCGGAAGGATGAGCTTTGGCCATTTTTTTTATCCGATCTGTTCCGGGTTTCAAACAAATTAACATAATCTGCTCCCAAATTTGGACTACCAACAACTGCATTTTTCATATGGTACCAATTTTGTTTGTAAGTTTTGCTCCATTAATTTAAACCACATAAAATGTGTAATTATAAAAACATGCTATTCAGACTAAATGAAGCATGCGTGACTTTCTGTGTCACTTTCAGATTAAAAATGTGTTTATAACTTCAAATGTTTCTGTCTAAACCATGGATTAGCTTTGATTTATAATGAGGAATATCTCACAATATAAGATAACATTCGTAATATAACTTTAAGATTCTAAAATATAGTATTACATTAAGTTTATTAATAACCAATTGGACGCCTTTTGGACGCGAATATACCACACCATAAAAGAGGGCATCGTGCCCCATCTTCCCGTACTTGTTCATACGTGTTGTATGTTTCCAGATTGTTTTGATGAGATCATCCACCACCTACGAATGCCTATCGGTCTCACATCATCAGCAGGCAACAAGCAAACAAACAATACAAGGACAGCCAAAGAGAATGGATCCATCCGATATTTTCCCTAAAAGGGATAAACCACATCCTGTCAAGCACGAAGTATTACGGTACTTTACACCCTGTACAATCGTGATTGATGTGATTAACATTAAAAGAACGAAAAAAAATCCCAATGGATATGTAATCCTCAGAAATATTCCATGATTGCATTTTAATGCCGGTTTACTTTCTCCATCCAAACAGTGTTACTTTCCATAAACAAAAATGCAGTATCGCTGTAAACAGTCAAGTGGAGGTCTAAATCTTACTTGTGCTTTTACAAATCTCATCCCAGGTAAAATTGTTTCCGAAAAAACTAATTTCAATAACATTGGAAAAGCAATAATTATACTTATTTTCTGAAAGGGTTTCATACTCGCATCATCTCCCAACGGTGTCCAACAACATACCTGTAACGATAGAACAAACACGGAACAATGTTATTATGATTCAACGGTGTGCAAATTATACATAGCACTAACGACAAACATTTAATGAAGGTGATCAGTAAATGAATGCCTCGACGTACAATTATCTAAGCCAAAACCGTCATTAACAGATCTCCAGCCAATTAACTAATCCCCGGACGGGCTCGGACGCCTTCAGCTAATAAAATCCCCGAGAAACTGACCAAATCGTAAAAAGATTTATTTCACAGCAACTTCCTTTCTTTACATCAGCCCGAACGTCAATGTCACGGGCGCGTACAATGTACATCCGTTGACAAAACTATTTGGTTCTTTCTTGTGTGTTTTGTCGGAGAAGAAGTCAAACAATAGTACTCTAATCCTAAATGGTTGCATTTTTAAACCGACCTTGAAATCTAAGCGCCTTGACAGCGAGCGAGTATTTAGATCTCGCAGTGTCTCTTCGATGCCGTCAATCCCGAGTCACGACATTTCTGTCTTACCCGTTTGTACGCTGGCCTTGACGCACACAGGCGTCCCCCTTCACGCTCAAAGCGAGATGCATTTGAAAGCGATTTATAGCAATTGAATGTCGGCAATAGGACGGGCAAAAAACATAGAATTCCCGAACTGCTTTCTGCACCCGTACCGAGCGAAGCCTCTGATCATACCTCCTTCCCATCACACGGAATGTGATTTGAACGCGCGACCACGGGAGCAATTTCCAAACGGATTTGCTAATCGTTTTATGGCCACCAGTGTTCGCCGCGGAACTGCTGGCTGCTGTTTAGCCGCAACGCTAAGTAGGGACGCACGTTTTAAAAATAGAGTTTCCTCCACCGCCACAGTGGAGGTCGTCGGTCCGCCAAATAATCGACGGTTCACATTTCTTTGCAAAGCGTAGAAACTAAACAGACAAAACTGCCAACGAAATGCCGCCAATGTGGTCGGCTAACGAGATTGGAAAATTATTTAAACAGATCCAAATTAGCGTGAATGCAAATTGCGGTTAGTAATTGATAGATTATGCTGATTTTGATAATTTTTGTCATCAATGTCTCTTTAAGAAAAAGTATGCTAATCTTTAGATAAATTTCCCTTAAAGTTATTGACAGCTGCACTTTAAGAAATTTAAGTGGTGCATTATTTTTAAATAAATTACTTTTGGCCTTTTTTTTACAAAATGTCCCTTAAAATTATTTACAACACGTAAACCGTGGATTTTCCTTTATGAATAATTAAAAAAACAGTATTTTAATACAAATGTTGGGTGGAACAGTGATCATAATGCGCTGCAATAACGATGTACTTATAAATAATGTTTCGCTTTTCCCCAAGAAAGATCACACAGAGCATACGTCTACGATGAAGCAGCTTCCCCATGTGACAAATTGAGTCACTATGAAAAAATGTACAAACTCCTTGTAGGGAATACATCCCGGAAAACAAGGGCCTCGGGTTCTTCTGCAGTATGCCATGCGACGTTATTGCAGCAGTTTATTAGGACCGGCTGAGTAACCCAAAAAAAACCCACAGGCTTATTATGCACGCCCTATAAAAATTCTCAAATTAAAACAGATGAAACACAAAAACCAGAAACGCCACACAAAAAAACCATATGGACGTAATAACACATTTCTTCGTGTCTACTTCCACCGCTAATGTATGCATACGTTTTTGGAGCCGATGTGAACAGTGTGTACTCAGTGTTCGGGTGCATTTTCTGTTTGCTTCCGAATGCATATGCACAGCAAAGCGCAGTGACATTTCCTAGCCCGCAAGGACAAAGGACATGACGTATTTGTGAGTAAGAGTCTGTGGAATGGAACACAAAAAAAAAACCTAAAGAAATGCAAGTGTGACGCATGTGATCGGATGCGAAAACACGGAATGCTCACGCATGCAGAGTCACACGCAATTG
The DNA here is from genome assembly GCA_000349025.1 of Anopheles minimus. Taxonomy (NCBI): domain Eukaryota; kingdom Metazoa; phylum Arthropoda; class Insecta; order Diptera; family Culicidae; genus Anopheles; species Anopheles minimus. Next base: position 152,727 of record KB663611.1, read on the forward strand.
CTCCACTGTACTCGTTCGCATACTCGTGCATAAATATGGAGGCATTTATAAGATGTTGCCATTTTCCGTAACATTACAAATGGAATATGGGAGCCACCAGCTGCTCGTAATGGCAGACAATTCAGCATCCACTTCGAGACTTTGTTATGCAGTAAAAGTGCTTCCAACACAGGAAAAGGAACTCGACGAGTTGCTCCAGTTGGTGGTGAATGAAACAAGTGTAACAAACCTATCCCCAAGCAAACACACCTTAATCGAGGCTCGTAAAATATCTGATCCTCAGCAAACCCCATTTCCAAGCAGGTTGATCGGGCTTTCGGTTTCCTGTTGGCAGGTTTACCCACTGCAAAACACGAACAAACATGTACGATCGACGATTGAAACAAAGCAATCGATCCTCTAAATCCTCCTAGAGCAATCCGACTAAACCTTCAACTAAAGACCTGTGGACGGAATGCAACAAAATGTCAACGGCTTCTCGTACGATTCGCGTTTGCGTTCCGTGTCTATCCAACGGTTAAACCCGGCTTCGGGAACACAGCCGAAGGGAAACGCGCGGTGCAAAAGGAACGGGCTGTGTGCAACACTCGACTGCATTACTGCATTAGATGCAACAGTAACGGACAGTAAGTAACAGTGACGACGCGTCTGGACGACGCCATTGCACCACAACCAGAGCCCGTTACGCAAAAAACCTTCGGGTCATTTTGTTGTAAACAACCAGCCACAGCACACGAGTAAAACATGCGCCTGAAATGAGGTCAGATATTATTTTACATGCTACAGGTGACATGAAAACGAGGGTGAAATGTACTAATGCACTATTGCAGGTAAGGAAGTAATCTTATCTTTGAATTATAATTTTGAAAGTGTTTTTATTGCGTAAAACTTTCGTTTTCTTTCTGGAATAAAACAACCCAGGGATAAAGCACTATATGGCTAAACTATACATACAGTTGCCGACACAACAAATTAAATGTAAAAATTAATATTTCATTTTACACATAATCTACAATATGCGCATAAACGCCATGGAAATTGGAATCCAGCAGTTTTAATTACTTGAGAATTGATAGACATTTCTGCTACGATCTCGTTTCTTGAGATATTCTGATTCTTGATTAATTCGGAAGACTCCCTGTTCACAGAAATGACTATCCTGTTGCCGGCAAATATACGGAAGTCAGGAATTGCAGGCCAAGACCTCTCGAGGATATAGTAACATCGACAAAGAAGAAAAACTTTTTTGCTACAATCTCGTTCCTTGAGGCGATCTAGTCTTGAAGTCCATGGGTATCGTGTCCGATCCGTACCATTCTAGTTAAATATAGCTAATTTTTATTTAGCAAATGAGAGCATTACGGCAATTTCATGGAAAAAAACCATGTCAGTGTATAAGTTAGTATGTGATAGGATATTAATAAATAATAAGTAATCACTATTCAGTTTGGAAACTCGAAGGTCTTGGAACAAATCTCAACTGGACCGCTGGACCTTGTAAGACTTTGAATGTTCTAACCGGATATTTGACTGTCTCACACTGATGACATCATTAATCCAATAATAAAATAAGTGGAAGATAAAGTCATGCAAGAATAGAGAAGTCACTCCAAATTTTCGAAACTCTGGGACGAAAACTCCGAGTTTGTTGTAGAGTAGCGAGTGAGCATATCTTGAGATATCCTTAAAGTACTAGCGTACCAACATCGTGTCGTTACCAGATACCGCATAGTAATAGTATCAGTCAAACGTTAATTTGTTGTTCGTTATTCACACAACCGCTCAGAAGAACCACCAACCCATCTCATCGTGGATCGCGGTAAGATTAGGGGCAGTTAGGTTAAATGAAGATTCGGTTCACCGCATCGCACGCGAGTGAGCACATATGCATACGCGCCCCAACAGTGTCAGTGCAGCACGATGTTAAAAAGAGCAAGCAGAACATCAAGAAAAATCACTGCGACAGCCACATCTCTCAACTGCAACTGAACAAGCGCTGTGTGATGCGGCGGCCTGTTGTCTTCTGGTAATCTGACTTTCAAATCCTCCATAACACGAGGAAAAACATTCTCTTCGGAACTGTTTCTTCGCACGTACCATTCGTCACAGTATGTTGTTAAAACACATCCAGCAAACTCGCATCTGTCTCGGTGGATGATTCACGCTTATTAAGATTTATGCGCGTGCTTACACGGGACGACTTCCATTCGACACTGACATTGACGACGTTTGATAAGCTTTAGAACGCTGCCAAAGAGCGGCTTTCATAAAAAAGAGCTGTTTTTGGAAGGATTAGTTTGCAAGTCCTCTGCACTCACTGTTGCATTTCAAAAACAAAGACAGACACCGGCTTATTTGCGGCGGCAAACACACTTCACTCGGAAGATGTTATGCCATATTTACACACAAACACAGACTCTTTGAATAGAAATGGCTTTCAGCACGCTTCCAGAATAATAATGCTAAGGTACATTTGCGTTGTCTTCCGCCTTCCGTATGTTACTTTGCCTTGAGTCTGCCTTAAATACACCCCTCGCGTCAACGACGCATGCCAACAATTTTGGTTGAAGATTATCTTATCCTTTCTCACCCAAAACTCAACTGTAGAGACATCACACGGAACCCACACCGTCGACAGGCACTTTCCGCAACGTACCAAAACCAGATTCGGTGGAGACCAATTTCGATTTCATTCCAGCTGGTTCACGGCTAATCGCTATGCCCACGGCATTTCGATGTCTTCGCAAAGTTCACAATCGAAGCATAACGCCCGAAGGCAAGTTCCGAAAGAAAACGAAACATCCACCAGGGGAAAAAAAAGAGATACATCGTCCACTTCGTTTCGCTCTGGAGGCACCTGGTCTGCTGAAGGAAGGAACCGGTTTTTTTGGGAGTGCGTCCCAAGACACAGGCTCTTTCAATTTCTACCCAGACCTTAGATTCCCTTCCGCTCGGAGGTGGATTTTCAGCGGAACAGGTTTTCTTCTCTGCATACCCAACGCGTGCTGATCGTTGGCTGATCTCGCTAATGCAAAGGCTTTGCCCACGGTCCGTATGCACCGTTCTTTTCAGCAAAACTTTATCTTCTCCCTGCAATGGCCGGAAGCACCTATCGAGTTTTCTTTTTATCGACTCACTGTTCCAACCCGTTCGATCGGCCCGAACGAGGTCAAACCATCAGCATAAGGTGGAGGCTATCAGTTCATGGATCTGTTTCCATTTCCAACATTACCATGCCTACTTCCGACCTAAACTAAAATGGAACTTTAAAAACTAATCGTAAACCCTAGGGAAAAAAAACCTGCGACCAGTTACCGTTGCGAAGTGTCGATATGCATACGCTACCCTTCCTCTAAATCTGCTCATAGGCCAAGGTTACTAACAGATGGACGGGTAAAACCAGCACCAATTGTAAATCATACAAAAAAAAAGATCCGAATCGATCGCTCTATTGGTTGTGTGTCTCTCATACTTCCAAGCTTGTCTAATAAGATCTTTGATCACTTAAAATAAAAAAAAAACACCCTGAAATAAAAACCTCACAGTAATGTAACCCAAATAATGCAAAACCCTTAACCTATCCCCAACAGCTCCGCTTCCACCGATGCTAAATGAAGCTTTCGAGCGGAAACGAAACTAAAACCAACGATCCGCCAGTGGATCGTTGCAGTTCAATGAGTTTCCAAACTCCCCCGAAAAGCCGTAACTGGGTGACTTACATTGGAACGCTGAACGTGTGTGAATCGGAAGTGGAAGCGAGAGCGAAACCACACACACTCGGTGGTAACGTGCGTTACAAAAAGTAGACACGCTTGGAATGATGTTAGTTTTTAGCGGCGAAAAGTAAATTATATGCTTCACAGCATGGTTTTTCACGATCAATCATGAGCAGAGTGTTGGAAATGTTCCAAAATACGATCGATGGGAGCAGTCAAATGAAGTAACATTTGGAAGGTGCTATTTGCATTTCTATTATTTTCGAAGTTGTTCTTCTATTTGATTGATACAGATTTCAAGGAGCTGACATAGATGAAAAGGTAATAGAATATATTGATAAATGTGTCTAAAAGAACTCCGAATGAAAATATTTCTCCTCATTTTTTTAAAAAGTTTGTCATTGAAATCCAATTATACATATAAGTTCATGATATATAATCTCAAGGCCATGCCACAACTGACGTATAAATATAAGTTGTATACATATTTTTGCTAAGTTTACCTAAACAATACATATGAGGTATAAACAATCCGGATGAGATAGATAAGAAGTAAAAATATTGGAATTTAGAAGAGTTCCCATGAACGATGATCTCTTGCTTTGGAGTTCGCGATAGGACACCAAAGTTGAATCCCTTTTTGGGTCTGATACTCTGAAGCAAGAAATTGATTTATATATCTATATTTCTTCTTCTTGATCTTCTTCCTATTCTTAGCTCACTCTAATGAGCACATGATCAGATCACCAATCCGTTCCTAGGGAAGTCGACCAGGATAGCATTCCTCCACCCACGACTCCATGCGTTCTGCATCAGATTCACCTCCGCCAAACGGTGCCCAAGAGCTCACAGTGCTCGTCTAAGCATCATGCAAGCCGGGGAGCGAAGGTGCTTACCTGCTTGGCGGGACATGTGTCCGATATCCTCTTTACGTATCATCGTATCATTATGGCAAGACAGCTTGTGGTTCATTCTCCCTCTCTGCACAACCTTTTCAAAATGATGAACGCATTGGTATCCATAGTCAAGACAGCTCAAGGATCGTGGACATAGAGAAACACCGGTGAATCAGCGTGTGATATAGCTAGTATGGCATTGGAATCTCCTGGATCTCAATTTAGGCTGCTTATGTTGTTTTCCGAAGTTACGATCGCCAAATTGCAAAGCAGACCTATTTTACTGCATCGAGATCGTCGCCTTCAATACTTCACAGTCGGACTTTATCACGGTCTGAGCCTTCGGTGAGAAAGTACTTGGTTTTCGTCACATTGATCCTCAATTTAACCGTTAACGCCTCACGTTTCAGTTAGATGTAGGCTTCGCAGATGTACGTCTGATGATGTCGATTGGGCATTTGGGGATAACAAATTTCATCGTAATTCTAGATCCAGAAAATTCATAAAATCTAATTCTCTCACAAATCACAATACATAACTGATGTAACTTCAGCGGAATTTATGTATTTAAAAGCTCCTGTATTTTCTACCGTTCAATTGATGCAATGTCCTTTCATGAATTCCCGAAAGCTTTTCCATTATCCATGGTTTATCCACGCTTCTTCTCGTTTATATAGCTCTGGCACACATTTGTCACTCAAAGCACATGGACGGTAAATTGACAAACGGTGTTACACATTCAATCTACTGTATGAAATTGTCCATGCGCAAATAATCGATACAAACATACTGACACACAGTGAACGAAAATCAATCCAAAATCAGTGTGGCCAATTTCTGTCAACCGTTTGCTGTCGCTACAGGCGTCATATTTTCTGGGCACCGTTGAGTTCCCGCTCCCGTGTTGAACGTAATAAATTGTGTGATACGAAATGTTTCTGCCTCGCTGCTTCGGATACATAAGAACGGAGATATTCATTATACAGAATTCTTCTCGATTTGGTAGAAGAAGAAAAAAAAACATTTCGTACCAAAGTCCCTATGTATCGATGGAACACAAAGAGCCGATATTAACGCCACCGCACAACAATGGTACAGGGGAATATTCTGACAGATTTCATCCGTTAGGTACGCTCTACGATTTATTTCCATTTTTCTACACGGTACCCTGTTACCGAATATTTAACATTCTGTCAGCTGCCAAAACACCTTTCCGAAAGCGGAAAACATTGCTTCCTCCATGCTTCTCGTCTCCCCTGAACGCCGTACGGGATGGTTCACATTCAACTGTCATGTACGGGGTGTTTCGATTGTAGCATCGGTGACATAAGAACCGTGCACAACCGATCGCCAAATTGCGTCATTGTCATAGTTCGGTAAACATAAGATTCACCCCGCAGCCACCCGTAGATTTGACACACCGCAAGAGTGCGGGTTTTTTTTCTTTATTTAAAAATTCATAATTGAACCACAACGAACCCAAACGACACACGCTGGTGTTGATGCGCGACATAGCAAACAGAAGCTACCATTCAAATAGTCTTCTTTTGCACGCACAAACACATGCAAACACATTCATTTGCATACGATTTTGACAAGCGAAGGAAGAAAAATCACCAAACAAACGGCCAAATGACGAGCAGCGAACCATTGTAACGGAGGCTTTAGTACGGTTGTGTGTTGTTGAAGAACACACAGCTATGCTAATGTGTCTACGTAACGAAAAAGGTGTGTCTCAAGTCGCACCACACCACATCATTTCACTCAGGAAGCGTGCCTCTTTTTTTGAATGGAGTAAAAATTCGTCACGCGAGAAGGTGAGTCGTTGAAGTTTTCGTTACTATCACCAATATACAATGGCAACATTTGTAGATAGGGCAATGTTTTGAATATTCTGACAAATTAAGTAAGAAAATGAAAAGAAATAGAATACATATTCTATGATTTCTGACAAATATTCTATTGCTAGAATTAAGTGAGTCAAAAAAGTAAATAAATTTTGAAGAAATTGATACAATAATCAATGGATCTCATTGGATTTTTCAGAAAACCTCGAAACAATATAATTCAACAAGTGAAATTGGATCCCAAGAAAACTGTTCGAAATGAATGCATGAATAAGTACTGAGCATGACACATCATCGACCGAAACATCAACTAGATATGACAGAAACTTCAATAAAAATAAGAAGAAAAACGCTAGGCAATAGTCTTTGGCACTGAGCAGCGACACGATTTAATTTCACTTTTATTATAGCGACTCTTGCTGTCAGTTGCAATATTGCCCACCTTTTCCAGCTTCGACCTTTCTCTTCCCAATAATCCCATGTACAGATAACCAGGTGTATCGAATACGATCACCTTTAAGTGCAACCCTTCCGGAGAGTGTGCCATTCGCTCGGATGACTTAGATTTCATATCGACTGTCTACGAGTTGCTGCACTTCCGCAGCACATGACTGCATCCGGCAGTTGGTGAGGCGTGCCAAACCATGGCACAGATGTGGGAGGTCTCAGTTGACTTCAAACACCCCGAAAGGTAATCGCCTGCCTGCCAGAAATCCAATACTATCCCGTTTCCGTCCAAGGATGATGAAGGTGACACACGACAAAACTAGGACAGGAGCGAGGAAAACAGCACACACGAATGCGACGATAATCCAGCACAGTTGAAAGGCTTACGACATTACTCGCGCCCGGCAGACGCATACACTTCCGATTGCTTTTGGAGCGATCAGAAACCTTCTCCCTCATAGTTGTGGAGTGAACGTACACCAAGGAAAGAAACCAACCGTGTAACATGATACTCGTCTGCCCCATGATCAATAAATTCGGAAACGACATACCAACGAACCAAACAACCAGACAGGTATTTTACGTCCAAATGCGATAATCTTCTCACCCTTGGATAAGCAGTAGTTTTGGAACGAACCAAATGTTAATTCTTGCGTCAGCATTACTCGCATTTATGATGGTGTGGAGAGATTAGCACCTTGGCACGATACTATCCACAGTCGAATAACAACGGTGTATCTTTTAAGGTAAGCACAGCTCCGATTGACCTTTGCGACAATATGTTCTTAGTAATGAAAAATGAAGTGAAGATTTTTATGTTGAAAAATAATTTTTTTGACATTTTTTATGAGGATAGCAGTAGTAATTTATTCCAACAAATTAGAATCAAATGAAAAACTTTTCGAACTGTGTGGATATGGATAACATAAAAACTGTGTAAATGGATAAAATTGATATAACACTTAAGTAAAAATATTATCAATTTCTATCATAATATAAAATATTCCACGAAAAACGTATCTAGCATTTAAAAAAAACAATATAAAACTATTGAAACGAGAAAAAATAAGCAAAAACAACGAGACAGTGTACAAAAAAAACGATTAAAGCATTGATAACAAAGGAGCACAATGAAATGGTTAACAAAATCGATAAAAATTGCTTCATTTTAAATAGAGAACAGAAGAAATCGCATGAGTCAAAAACTGCTTCTATGATATAACTAGTGCAGCATGGAACAATATGTATATGAAAAACTTGCAAAAATAAAAGAATATTCAAATACATTAAAGTACATCAAAAAACTAAAACAAAATAAACATTCCGAAATATGTATGAAATAAATTTAACACAACATGGATTATGGACGTAACTAGAACCAATAATCTGAAACATCAATATAGAAGCTGATGTACAACATCAACTACAACTAATACAAAAAACATTGATTAATTGGATAAAAAAGGAGAAAAATATAATAAATAATAAAACAAATAATAATTGTTAAAAATTGGAAAGAGAACTCAACAAAACTATCACAATTTGAAAGAACTAACAAAAGAATAACGATAAATACCTTTTTGAGGGAAAACAACTAACAACGCAAGAACAATTGCACAGCAAAACAATATGCAAATGTTGCAATCCATTCGCTGGTACCGCGTGCGAAATGCAACGCTGGTGGAAATTAGATCAACATAAATGCATTCATCGCACCTCGTGAATGTCCGGAACCTTCCTAGCCTCTTCTTGCCTTCTTTCTATTTTACCCCCATTTTTTTTTTTAATCCATGTCCCACAACACTTTCACCGGCCACCGTCCGTGTCGCTTCCATTAGGCGTTAGGTGATTCGTGAAACCATCCTACATAAAAAAGGCGCAACCCCTGGCGCAACTGTCTGTTGACACATTTTGGTATCTCCCGTTACAGACCACCTCGACCAATATCGCCGGAAATGGTGAATCAAGTGTCAACATACGCACACGTACGCACACAACCAAACCATCGTCACCGTACTTACGGCACCACTACCAACACACCCGACTGCAGCTGAAACGGGAACCGATCCGATTTAGTAGCGTCGAATGACTGTGTGACCACCCCCCATTCCGAATGCACCGCGAGCGATGGAGACCTAACGGCTGGCGGTTACCAAAACGATAAAAGCGCACCGTTCCCGTCGGGCAACATGTGTGCAGCAACAACACACTAACAGAAAAAAACGCCACCAAACTGTGGCGCATGTAAATTTCCTACAAAAGCAACATTTGTCAACGGTACCTTTTTCGACCTACAAAATGGCACTAGAATAGAAGAGGTAAAGCGAAACATAAAAAAGTGCTTTTTCTATCCAACGTGACTCGTTTACGCCTTTATGAAAGCTTTTTTTTCTAATCCAACATGACATATCTCAAATGCGTTTGTGTTAAGAAAATAATAGGTATCTAGCGGCAGTGAGACTCCAACACACATAACCAAACGTAAAAAAAGGTGGCTATATTTGACGACTACGATGATGGGAGTGTGTGATGTGTCCCAAAGGTGTTCCCCCCCAATAGCAGCGTACGGATGTGTTTTCCATCAACACTCAAAAAAGGTTGTCGAGAGTTAATTTATGTTAAAAATATGAGCATGATCTTTGACATCGAGCATCCACGTTTTATCGGCCATTCGAAAATGAAAGGAAAGCTGGATGGGTTGACATTAGACAGTCGCAGCTGAACACACAAAATTACCTTGCGTTTTTGATGAAAAATTAATGTGAAAAAAATATAATTATTAATAGTGTTGTGTTAAATCAATCTTTTGTGAAGAATCAAGCATATGAATCTTCTATAAGAATTTATTCAAACCATGTTCGTTCATGTCGACTCTAAAAAGATCCATGAATCTCTAAGGATCTCTAATGATGTTATCCATGCAATACAACCTTAAGAGCTCTGACTTTCTTGACTTTGGAAGGATAGTCAGACTTGAGGATCATTGAAGATGCAGGATTTTATAATGTTCTACAGAATTGTCTACAACTTCACCACAATGTTTCACAATGAAATCACAAATTGTGATATTGAAATGGACACTTTACCTTATACGGCAAAGCTCGTTTCAAAATGGTAAACAGTTGTGTCTTTCAAAGCAAACATTGTGGTGGAGCTATAAACAAATGTGTAGAACATTGTAAAACTCTGCAACTAAACAAGAAGCAACTAAATTCAGCGCAGTTGGCCTACGACTATCAGTACGAAGGTCATTAAAACTGTAGAAATATTGTTACAGATTTCTGTAGCTATAATAATAAACAAGTGTATGAAATGTGGATTTCCCATTCTTTGAATATTCATGATTCTTTAATATAGAGATTCCGTGTCGTTAATTTTGATCAGAGAATCTTATATATTTTAAAATCTAAATCAGATCTACCCAACACTAGTTATTATTTTTAAATTAAAGTAGCACAAACAAGCAGAGCATATTTTAAAATTAAATTAAATCAAGCTTCAAAACAGAAATAACGAACTTGAAAATTCAGAGTTATTAATGTTATTAAAACAAACCAGTTCCCTCGAAATACCATTTCTTGGCATTATGACAATCGAGCGTAAACGTTGATTTGCTTCTGTGCCGTCAATAAGACCGGGTCCGACGAAGCCCAAAAAGTGTCTGTCCAACATAGCGGAACAAAGACGGAAAAACAGACGAACATGAGACACCGGCAAACACGGTTGGCGTTCACTAAAAAAAAAGCAGCTCCTGGGCAAGAGCTGCCTACCCAAATATGGCCCGGTAGCACATGTGTAGGATTTTATTTATTTGCTCAACCAAGCCACACACCGGCCACCAGAGCATTAGCAATCGCATTCATAGCAGCAAAACCCATATATCGGAAACCCTTTTGCCCGACAATTACCGATCGGACCATCATCTTCGGACCCGTTCTTTCCGCAAATGATTTCTTTTCTCTTCGGTGATAGCAACAGCGAGAAAAAAAAAAAGAAACGACAACCCTCAACAAACCTCAAACGGGCACACACGATTGGTAATGAAATGTGTTCGGATAACACAGTGCGCGCAACACACAAAGCAAGCTCCTTCTTTCCCCTCTGGGTCAGAACGTCCAAAAACCTGCCCACGAAACATCGATTGCGATATGCGGAACCCTTTTTTGGCCTATCTAAAAGTGGAGCCCTCGTTTCGTTTTGTTTGGCTTACGATAAAGCTTGATTCTCTCCAAATGCGCCCAGCATTATGCTACGAAACGTGGATACTTGGAAGGATTGAGATAGTTTAGCGAGTCTTCGGGTTAAAGGAAAAAAAAAAACAGATTACCAAACTTTGCTGGAAGCGGAAGGGTTGTGGGAAAAATTTATCTTTTCTCCAGTAGTGCGCGATTACCCTGCCCATATGGTTATCGGACACTGCCCGTGACACAAGGCAAAGGTTTTTTATTTCTTGGGCAATATTGGGTTTTGGCGTTATCAGTTGATTTTTAGAGATAAGCAATGTAACACAACAAAATCATTTAACCTCCGGTTTTGGAACCGAAATGGAACAAATAAACGTTGCCAAAAACCATATCTTTTTCTTGAAAAACTGTGTTTGATAAATATAAATCTAAATTTCTCGTCAATAGCAGGAATTAAATTGTACAATTTGAAGCATTAAAGCAAAATGATCACAGACAAAATGAAACCGTATCCGTCACAAAATGGTATGGCATTTTTAACATTTAGCTATTTTATTTAGTCAAATATTCTATGTTTAAATTTTAGTACCTCAAACGGTCTAGCAATTGATGAATAAATCTCTAAAATTGTGTAGACTTTAAATATATTGAACATTATGATTTTTTGCAGTAGTTTTTCTATTTTTTTTCTATAACTCGAAATAAAATCGATTTTCCATTTTACTTTGATTTCTAACAAAAATCAACTTAAGCATAAAACTTGAAACTTGAAAACCACTGAGAGCATACATTGTACAGTGTTGCACGTCCATTGCGGTTTTTTTTATTTTAGATTATAATCCTAGCAATAATGTAAAATTAAAATATATACATTTTCATTCAATCGTCCAGAAAATGGTGTCTACAAACTCTGAAAACTTGATATTGAATTATCAAGCATCAAGAGATTTCATGCTATCTATGGGCTACGTCCACTGTGTATTGATGCCGTGACCAGGATAGTGTCGAAGTTGTACCTCATCACGATTTTTGCAGAAACGAAAATGTCCACAGGGGAATGACCGGAGTAACTCATGTTTTAGTAGCTTTAATCAGTACTCGTTTGTTGACTTCATTATTGTACCTCAGCACAGCCGTAACGATAAGAATTAAAAAAATCAATTCACGTTTCCTTAAGTACATTAAATACTTGTTGCATTCGGTTGCACTTCGATAGATGATCAAATCTGTAACGCCAACAAAAATGTACTGCCAACTCTTTTAAAAGCAGCTGCCAACAACAGATGCTCTTTTCAGCTGCGAACAAAAACTAGCAAACTGAATCGAGATCCGTCTTGATTCAGGAACACAGTTTTGCTTTGCTTTTCTATTTTCTTTCGCTCAGCTCTAGCACGGTAAGAAGTTGGGCGGCCAACATCGGTGCACGATGCACACAGATCGTGATAAGTTTATGAAATGAAACAGGAAAAAAGCGCATCCCCAATTACACAATCCATTGCACGGGGCGTGCGAGGCGGCCCAGCAGGGAAGAAGAAAAAAACCCGCCACCATATAATGCACACACACCTCTGCTGTTGCTCGTGAAAAGCAATTATCTCAATAACACGGTTCAGTAAATATTCATTTCTCCAATTACGCTTGATGATAGATCGGTCGGTATGTGTGTGTGTGTGTGTATGTGAGTGGTGGCCGGCCTGCTGTCGATATGATGGCAGTACTGCCGTGCGATGAGCTGGATAAACACTCTGCAATCATTCGATGCGATGCCGTTACATTTTAAATCCATCACTGATAATCCTTGCATCATATTAAATGTGAACGAAGATGTGCAAAAAAGAAAAAAAAAACGATGGTGGAATGAAATCGCAATCATCTACGAAGAACGGTGCTGTTGCCGGGACAAGAAGACGAGAGTTACAAGCATGTCGTATCATTATGCATTCGGTTTCATATCGATTGACCGGAAGAAAATTCCGTAAACTATTTTCATGAAGTTATATAAGTAACAATAGCTGAATAAATAATTTAAAAACTTTTTGGTGATTAAAACAAAACTCCAAATTGCATTACCATATCACATTGACGTACAGGGAGCTAGAACGTCTTATGTTCCAGTCACGCAAAGCAAACAGAAAAAATCGTTGTTTGACAGCTTATCAATGAGAATGCATCAATGATGATATCATGCTATTTCCCCAGACTAGAGCTGATTGTGAAAATTGTTCGTATTTAAGAGTTAGCCTATCGATCCATCCGTGACGAACGTTCGGTTAAAAGTAGGTTGCATCATAGGCAAATAAAATCCAAAAATTATCAACAAATCAAAGATAAGAAGGTTGAGGTACAGGAAGGCGAACTGTATTTAAGATAAAGTTGATTTGAAGCAAATAGCTCGTTTCAATACCATCTAACAGATATTTCCATTAATTCGCTTGTTTTAATAAGTGTTCTTTACCTTTACGGATTATTCTATCGATGTTGCTGGCATTTTAAATTCTCCGCAACTTTCAGCGTGTCTGATCTGTGGCAGTTGCTGGCAACTTGGATAAAGTCAAGCAATTGTGTTTGTTCTTATTTACATAATTCACCTAATGTTACTGTTTTTTTTTTTCAAATAAGGTAAAATGGTACCTACTTTTCGAACTGTCAAAATCCGTACAATTTATCAGGTACAACACTATACTATTGGATTACTTATCAATAAATCAATCATCTCACAGCTACACGAATTGTCAAACATTTGACAGAAAATGAACTCGTGTTTTCTTCCATTGATTAGATCTGAGAGTCTGGATCTGTATGTGATATGGAGCGATCTGTCTATCGTTTTTATCGTCTATTAGCCCTGTCATACTTGGATCGGCCTGGTGGAACAATGGTATCGGAGCCGAACTTCCGCAAGACGGACCGGGACCAAAATCTCATCCGGACCGTTCTACCGTAACAAGGACTGACTTATCCGACTGTGTCCGTGGAAATTAAGTCTAATAAGGTCGTATTACAAAAGCAAAAAGAGCCAGCCCTTATCAGACTTCGTATTTTTGATAAGAATTTCCATTGAAAAATTTCTTGAGCGCAGTTCTTTCTGTAATGGCTTTATAACCTCAAAAGGTCTTGGCATGCCATTGCTGGAGCCCTTGATATGTTTTTACCCACAACAGAATAGCAATGAGATATAAAAACTGGCGACCTTCCTGGCCATTCTAATGATTAAGCAAATTATTATTATTGTAGATCATTAAAGCCCACCAAATCATTTTTTTGTCTATTGTATTTGGTTTCGACATCTACATTGGCTATACTCCAGCAATTCAAACCGATTTGCCGGGTCATTTCACGCAATACTTTTTTTTCAATATATATTTTAAAGAACTACCTTTAAAACAGAACGACATCCTTCAACATCCATTCTACAGCAATGGGAAAACATCAACCCTCCACAATGTCAAGGTAAGTGAAGGAATTCTTTGAAGTGCTTCGCTAATAAGTTTGGATCTTACATTACAAACAGCAGTACAAGTTGGCAACATCGTTCCTTCACCGTTTCGCTGCTCACCAGCAACACAACGGTGGAATCTGAAGACTCATCAACTTTGGAGCCAATCTGCAGCGGTACGGTGTCCTCGACAGCTTGGCCTCCCGCTTTACACAACAGTGCCCCGAGCCCATCACTCGTCCTTTTCACGACGCAGTAGCTCGAGCTGCTTAGCAAGCAGACACCCTCTCCACTCCCGGACAACATGGTGCCTCATTTCTTCAAGGTAAAACAAATAAACGACCGCTCCAACAACGCACACCGCTTCTTAACGCACCCTCAAGGATAAGCATCTCCCCCAGTACTAGACCAGGCTGGACGGAGGAAGAAGCGAAAGAACAAACGTATGTAACTCTCATCCACTGGGTTAATCGGTTCAGCCTATCGGTCTCGCGTATGAAACAAAAAAAAAACGCGAGTCTACCGTGATCCGGTGTCAGAAGGAAATTATTATGTTTCACAGTTTGTCTCCATTGGCTCAGTCGCGGGCAGACTTGTTTTTTTTTTCTTTAGCTGCCTCTTAGCGGCCGAATAAACGTCAACATCACACGGTTGGCGGTTGGAAACGCTCAATTCCAACGCGAACATGCCTCTCCTCCTGCACGTTCATCAAGTTTGGCAGGTGGCCGCAGTAAATGGCCTCCGGACGTGCTGCACACTACTGTTTGCTGCTGTAGTTCTGCCGCTGCTGCTGCTGCTGCTGCTGTGGGATGAATGCGCACGCGTACATCTCAACATGATGCGGCGGAATCACCACCATCACACTACCACCAAGAGCAAAAACAACGACCACAACGATCGGGCGACGACGATGATGATGATACCGGCCAGTGCAAATCTAGAAGAGCCCACTCAATTCGCTTCACTCTTCCTCGACCTCACTTGCATTGGGGAGGAGATGATGCTGGGTGTATGTGTGTTTTTTTTTTTCGTTGGCAAGACGACAATGACGACGACGTCGACGACGATAAAGCTACCCGAGACGGGACACGATGGTTTATGCTTGGTTATGCTGCATTTTCCTACCCATTTTAAACTCATCGACAGCGACACACAACGACGATAAACGACGATGGCGGCGACGAGTGCAGAATCTGCTCTCGTCTTCATCTTCCGCGTCAGACAAACAGTCATTATCGCAACAATCTTACCACCATCCCAGTTCCGTCCGCCCCTGCCCATTGTTGCTGTGAGCCTTGCAGCGGAGGCGCACACCACAATTGCATCTGTCCGCGTGTGTTTGTGTCTGGGCCGTTTGCAAAATGGGCACGCACAGGATGCACTCGGCAAAGCGCAGTATACCCCTCTTTTGGTGCAATGTTTACTGCTGTTGCTGTTTGGTACATAACGCCGTGAGCTTCATGTTTGGATGTCGATTTTGATACGGATGTCAGTTTTGAGTGATTTGATTTTTTTTAAATTACCAGAGTTTATATAGAACTATGTAAAATCTCAAGAGAATAGAATACTACCAAGTTTGTTTTAAGAAAAAAAACCACGAGAGTAATTCATAATGAACAACCTATCGCTTATCCCACCCAATTTAGAAATTCCTTCCGTACATTAAACAGATGCAATTATTAAATTTTAAATTATAAAAATAGCAATAAGTAACATAAAAATAAAAGCATCCTCGTAAATGTCAAATACATTGACGAAACTTCCACAGCGACTGTAAACAGTTTGAAATATTCTTAAATCGCTTTCAAAACCAATTGCTACTGTCAATCGGCCGTCACAGACCTCTGTAAGGCATCCTCGCTGCACAGCCTCGGGAAAATCCTGTGCAAAACAAAAACAACAAGCAAACCCCCAACGGAACCAGCTACCCGTACGACAAACTCGGCAGAAAAGGTGACCTTTGCGCTTCCTGCTTTCGCACACTCATCTCGGCAGACTTCCAATTAGAGAGTTATGTTTATGCTGCCACGCTACCACAACACCACAAAAGGGAGAAATACTTTTGTTCTCAACAATTTCCGGCCCCTGGTACGATTTCTGGGTTTCTGCTGTTGCTGCCCACAGCTTACCCAACCCAACGTCTGGGGGCTAATTTTTGACGCACAGTCTGCCCAGGAGCCGGATGGTAACTTATAGAACGATTCGTACATTGGCAGCACAGCAAACAACGTACGCATTTACCCAGGGAAATGGTAATTGGGATGGACAAAAATTAGCCAACACTTTGCACAGTCAAATTGATTGCGATAACATGCAAATTGCACTACTGGGGGGAAACTTATGGTAGAAGTTACTTTTAACATGTAAATGTAAATTAAGACACTAATAAGGAGCTAATTGTGGTTGATAGTTAATAAACATATATCCAGCATATTGAGAATTATAAAAAATTTAAAATAAATATTTTATAATATTTTTTTCCAATCTATGCAGAAAACTAGTCACATGCGCGGGTTTTAACTTAAAGTTCGAATCCCACCCGGAAAATCTTTCAATTTTTTGTTTTTTTTTCAGGAAGAACTGCTGGGATGTAATGCTCATAATTAGCTACTTTTACTGATACTTAATCTAGGACAAAATTAACATCGATTGGGAGACATTCGCTTTTGAAGATCAGAAATGACAGACCACGAGAGGAATAGAATAGGGCCAAATAGTCCTCAACATCAAATAAATTGCTACACCACTAGCCAACATATCTTATTCGAGGTATCCATTGGCAAATGACATTAGACCTAAGACCTCTATGTAGTTCTGCCTAGTAAATAGAAATTTGTAAAGATAAACAACCATCATCTTTGCTACTTCTTTCGCTGCTATCAATCTTTAGTTTAGAAACATATTTTAAAAATCCCTTAACTATTGAAAATAAACAATGAACCAAAATTTACATAATTCAACTGCCGAACAAAACACAACCAGATGAAATAGAAACTAAATTCACTTTGTAAAAACAGATACAAGAAAAAAGTGAAACCGACAACAGTGAGCAAAGAACGATGAGAAACACATTCTATTGCTCACTCTCTCACGCGGGAAAACTCGGCAGGGAAAAATGTTTCACCAAAAAAGGACTGCTCAAAATAAGGATTTCTGTTTGCTTCTCTCTAGCGGACACATTTTTCCATTCTGTTCTCCCGGGCTTTTCTTCTCTCGCACTATTTCGCCCTTTCCCTGTTTGTTGCTCCCATTTGGAAGGAAAGTAAAACAAGTGCCCCCGGCCGGTATCTCATCGGCCACCAGGCGGACGGGTCCTTGCACCGTGAACGAATGCGCGGAAAAACAAGGATACATTCGGGAAATGGTTTGCTTTGATTTGGCCAGAACGGGAAAATTCGGGAGAGCACGCGAGAGTATGCGGCAATGTGAGCGCCGGTGAGCAGAGCCAGGAGAACACACACAAGTTGACAGTAAAATATCGATCCGTCTGCAAATTTTCTCCCTGTCCGCTTTCCCTGTTCCGTAGGAGGGGAAGGCGTGTATGTGTGTTTGCGAGTGGGTTTTTTACATTCCGAATGTGAAACAAAACTTTTCCATTTAATCTAAAACTTCCGGAAACGGTTGCTTTGATTTGCTTGCCCATCAATGCACCGCTTCCCACACAAAGGAATCGACCAAACACCTGCGTTGCTTACCTTCAGACAGTTCCAGTTCCAGCTCGGCTAACTTTTCCCGGACATCGTCCGGGAGGCTTCCGTAGTCCACGATGATGTCGCTCATTTTTTCCGCTCCGCCCAACGCTGCTAATTATTCCAAGGAGTCAGCGAAAATGATGGAAAAACCGGTCTCCACCCTGGCGTTGGTTGATGGGCCGGTTTTCTCGTCACGAGGTTCCTTCTGCACCGCACGAAACGGCTAGCTCCCACACAAACACACGGACACACACTATCGCTCACTACACTTAAACCTAGGCAACTTCCGGTGGCTTTCGGGTTTTGCCAGGTGCCTGGTTAATTTTTCATCCTTCTACAACGGAAAACCCGCAAGCTCGGAGCCGGCGATCGAACCAAGCGGGACGCATTCAAAGCACTACACCCGGGGTTGTTAAAATTGACACCTTATTCCGGTACCGCGGAAAGGTCGTTACACCACACACCAATAGACCGCACTCTATGACTCACGCGGGTTTCGGGACCAACACACATTCAATCGGCCGTGCCGTGCTAAACAGGTGCTTTTCCACTGTAGGGAAATCCTCGCAAACTTCCACGCCTACTACAGCGGCATTTGTACACACACGCACGCACACACAAACACACCGCGTCAAACACACCCACGGAGGTCAGTTACTGCTGCTCCGTCGCTAATCTTTCCTGCCTTTCCGAACGGTTGCAATCGACACGCACCGAACGCACAAATGCGGGTTAAAAACGGGAAGCGTGCGGGAAGGTGCTGGCAGGAGAATTAAAAAAAAACAATCACCACACACTACACCACTACCATTGCCAGCATCACTACTACTGTTACTAACAGCAACCGCGGCAGTGATTTGCCTCCCGGAAACGCATCCTTTAATCAACTTTCCGCGGCCAATTTGCTCTATTCACGCAAAACACACGACACTTCGCTTCACTTGTTTCATCTCTTACTCACTTCTCCACACCTTCTCGCTGCCCCCGCAAACACGTTGCGTTGGTTCACGGGATGTGTGTACGTCCCTCTTGGTGAACGCAACGCACCCGAGACGCGAAGGTAAGCGCGCGTTACTGCCGTTTTGCTGGAAAACGGCAGCTTCGTATTAGTGCACACAATCCACACGCACTCACTTTACGGGGATTTTTGTCACGAACGCAATTGCACAATAGCTTCTTTCTAGCAGAACTTTTGAGGGTTTTTTTTTTTTTGCTATCTCCACTCCAGCAAACCGAGCGCTACAGCATCCGTCTGCCGTGAAGAAACCTTTTCGAATGAAACAAAACAAACAAACTGCGAGCCCTGTTTGACAGCTTCGGTGAGGGAAACACGGTTTATACAGGCATGGTGGTCTGCTGACATTGATCGTGTTTATGGGGCGTACTAGAATTCTGTTCGAAAGTTTGTTTACCCGCATGCGGTTCATTTCCAACGGGGGAAAATTGATTTATTTTCTCATTATCTATATTATTTGCATTTGAAGCAATATTTATAAACATCTGGTATTTTTTTACAATATTATGTATGGTGTACGCTTATTTCCCGCGTCAAAAAATAAGAACAGAATTCCAAAAACCGTTTGCACAATGAACTATGGGATTATATTCTGGTCAATATTTTTTTCATTTTCAAATTTAGCCTTATTTTTTAATTATTCCGTTGAAAAGGCTCCATATTTTGCTGGACATAGTGTTGACGGTCACCAGTTCTTTCACGTGATCACTTTCATATTTTCTGGTTTAGTACGTAGTTGAGTACGAGGGTTTTAGAGGCCCTAGGCGGAATGAAAGTTGAAGCTCCCATCAATTACCTTGCCTACCGCATAGACCACGTCGAAATCCGGACTTGGGTGGATTAGTAAGATACTCAATGCTCTGCGAGACTTTCAAAGAGCCTCAACCGAAAGATCGTACCATCGAATATCGGGCTAGAAGTATTTTTTGCAGAACTAGAACATCGTTTTATTGGCTTCTAGCACTCGTTTTAGTTAGAGAATGCATGTTTATTCACTCCACAAGATAAGATGCATTTCGTTTATATTATTCAATGAACGTGAAAGATGATTTGTATCATGCCTTCAAAACATTTTATAGTATACTAAATGTAACTACAAAACTATTGTAAAATACTTACCTGTATGTTTCGTTACAAGAACACCCTTTTGATGTTGTTGTCGTGGTTCATATCAATTTATTTCCTTTCATTTTTCCTTTCTTTTTATTGGATGCTGTTCACCAAATAGTTACGCCTAAATGTACGCATTTATATGGGATGTATGTTTGAATGTTTTATGTACGTGGTAGTATGTATGCATTTGATTTTCTTTATATATAAAGTTGTTGCTGGGGTTGCGGTGATGATCAGTGGGTTCTGCGACGTTTGTTTTTTTTTTCTACAGTTTCAAATCAGCACAATCGATCTAGTTGAAATTCGAAATGTGGTTTTTGGGTTGTTGTTTACTATTTCTGGGGAGAAGGGAGCGACCGTATGAACGTATGTGTTTGATTTACTCTTTATGATTTTATCGTCTCATCGAAAAATTCCTGATGGCGCGCTGTAATACATCCCTGCAGTGCAAGAGACATTCTTTTCGTATTTTTTTCTATACGTGGTTTGGTTTCCATTTTTCCATCAGCCACGAGACAAGACAATCCCGCAACCTTTATTCCCCCCTCCGCTACAATATGCCAACATTTGCCCTCCATTGTCGCACTAACGATCTAACCTCCTTATGCCACTGTCTGACTAACCGTGTGAAGAATCTCAGCGTACATTTAACATATTCTGGCTCATACAAATTTACAAAAAGGTTTAATTTTTATCGCACAAAATACCTAACCGCCCATCCGTGCATCCGTACAGGTGGACATAGCTTACAAAAAATGCTACATGCTACATATTTCTTTTGTTTGGAAAGCACGGAAAATTATCGGCTAAAAAAAAACGATAGAGCAAAAATTAAGCTACCACTCCTTCACGCATTGCATCCGTTGCGTTTAACTTAACCTGAACTAATGTAAATTGCAACCGTTTCTTCATGACAAGGGCCACTAGCGGCAAATGTAAACCGGAAAGAAATAAAAAGTGCAACACAAGCACGTTGAGGAGATTCGACTACTATTTCGCAACGCATAAACCGCGAAAAGGCTAATGAGAATGAAACCGCAATATTCTCTACTCCGTTTAGTGTGAGATGATAACACTCACAACGAACTGCTTAGTACGCGTATTTTTTCCATATTTCCGTTCGCAAACATCCGCCCACCACCATGAGTGTGTGGTATTGCAGACTGCCGTACAAAAAACAAGCATAAAACGGTAAACGGGAGAGATATTTTCGTTTATTATACATTACCTTTTCGTTCTTTATGTTTTTGTGTATGTATGTGAGTGTGTATGTGTGTCTGTTGCATAAAAGTACTATAAATATAAAATATATAAGAAAAATATAAAAATATTCAATAGCAATTGTACAATTACTAATATCGCTCCTTCGCACGCATCAATCGTGCGGTTCCTGCAAACCCCTTCCTAAATCCTTCGTTTTGCACATGAAGCTCAGAAGAGTGAGAGATGGAGCGCTGGGGATGGAAGTGCGGAGAAACGAAGAGGGAACAAAACATAAAACTGGTTACTGTCCATCAATCTGTGGATGAAATCCACCGGAAGCCATATGCTATGTCCTGACTATGTATCCTCGCTAAGCAACTTAAAAAAAGCAACTTGAATACTACAATAAGACATTCATCTCGCAAGGCTAAAATGAAAACGAACAATTGCAACAGCTTAGAAAAACCACATTTTACATACACTCACACACAAACGCGCGCGCGTCTAGTAGCTAGCCACCTAAATCTTTTTCACGCATCTTTCTCATTCCAATGTTCCAATAACAGCGTCACGCAAACCAACCCTCCCATAAGCCCCGGGACTCATCACCATAATCGATCGTCGCAATAGTTCGTCGTTTTCTGTTCAGCGAAAATACTGAACAGACGAAAGATTTATTTGACTTTTTTTGTTTGTTTGTTTGTTACTGTTTGTTCGTTTTTCATTACCTACTTTTGCGTTCTTTGAGTCTACCACTTATGTTACGCCTGCAAAAAATCTTTACACAAATGAAAAGTTTTTGAGTATTGTATGCATATCTATTCCTGTTTTGACGCCGCTCACTCACGTTCCTTCATTTCTTGCATCCTTTGCGCGCTCGGTTTTGCCCGTTTTACTTTGCTGTTGTTTTGTGCAACTGTTGCATTAACCCCTCTTCCGCGCGCCACACTCTCGCTCCATCTCTCTTCATTGTTTGTCTCTTCATTTCATCTTTAGCGTGTTTGTTTCTTGCTTTAATTTTCCGTTTTACTTAATACGAGTAATTTCTATTTATTTTTTTTGCGTTTTTTTTTGTTTTGTTTTTTGCCGGAAAGGAGGCAACTTTCGCGCGCGAAACGCGAAAACACTACTCGGCAGTGGCCATTTCCGTTTACGGGTTTTCCAATTTCGCAAACGCTGCTGCTTCTTATTCCATTTTTTTTTCTTTTCCGTTTGTCATGTCTGAACTCCGTTTTCTCACGTTTTATGCTATCCTTTCACGCTCTTCTGCCCCACTTTCCTGTTTATCGCTTACATCGCTTTACTATTGTATGTGTTTGCTCTTCTTCTTTTGTTTATTTCCCTTTCCTGTGGTTTATCATGCTGGCACATTCTCTTCTAAACAGCGCATCCATATTGGATTGCCTTTTTTCCCCCCTCAACCCCCCGCTTTCTCTTTCACTCTGCGATGCGTCCATTTGCATTTTGGTCTTCACATCCGTTCCGCACACTTATGTCGTAGTAATCTTTCTGCTTTTCTGATTTTGTTTAATTTTATCTTTTCTATATAATATTCAATTAATATACTCCTCCATCTCTTTATGCTATCCCGGTAAAAAGGTAAAGATTTATGCGGAAATTTATATGCGATGAGAAACTATCAACACACGACAAATGAAAAACAGTTTTATAAAAAAAAGGACAAAAACGCCAAATATCGAATAAACAATCGACAAGGAAATCCAAACATTCTCCATACTCGTTTTCCATGCACGTTACACAAAAAAAAATATATGAATAAACCCTCCCTCTCTGAACCACCCACTACATATCGCTGATGGCAGGCTGTAACTTCGCACGTGTGTATTTCGGTAAGATTTTTCCTTCCCCTTTTTTTCTACAAAATAATATATCCTTGCATAAAGAGTAGGTGGAATTTGATCGGCTTCTCCTAGCGAGAAGAGAAGCTGGTGGATGTTTCGGGCACGTCACACTGATTTTTGGCAGTTGACGGCTTCAGTAGAATAGTGTAAAAAGCATTATGCTTCCTTTGCTGCTGCACACGGCGGCCGAACCGGATCAATGCGATCCACACCTTATTTGGCGGCTGCTTCCTCTTTTTCTTTATTTTCTTCCACCACCTTCTCGGGTTCCTCCTTCTTTTCGGACTTCTCGTTCGAGTTGTCCTTCTCGAGTTCCTTTTCCGACTCGTTCTTGTCCTGTTCCGCGGTTTTTTCCGTATCAGCACCTTCCTTGTTTTCCTTGGTTTCAGGTCTAAAAATGTCGGAAAGTTTTGAGTGAGATTTTATGGCAAGAGTAGCGTATTTTAAACATATCTCTGCCAGATGTGGCCTTCACTTACTCTGGCTTCGGGATGTGCGCGTTCAGATCGAGCTTGGTGCAGATATCCTCCCAATCGGGGAAGCAACGTTCCTTGATCCGCGAAACGTGACCCACCAGGTTCGGACAGTTCTCCTGCATGAACTCCTTCAGACCGTACTTGACCTCGTCCAGGATGAAGTGGATTTGTGCCAAAACGGAGAATGCAACACAGTCCAGCTGTAATAGTACGGATTGAAGAAGGTACGCGTTAGACAACATTGTCAGAATTCTTCCCCATTGTAGATGTCATTGCGTCTGCAGATACATACCGTGGTAGGGTCGTCACCGAAGAAGAACGGCTTATCGGCCAGCAGCTCAGACAGCACCTTCAGATCCTTGCGACCGAACTCCTCGATCTCCTCCGGCTTGTGGACACCCAGGCCTTGAGCTTTCACCTTTTTAGCACCCTGGAAACACTAAAGACGTTAGAGGACGGATTGTTCCGATTAACAAACGGGTGCACACTACATGACGGTATGGTTGAGATGAATGCAGTTCGGGCTTGTTAAGTTCTGTTTGTGGATCAATACTCCTCTTTTTCCCGCCCTTTGTCTCATGATATAATACTTTCCCTATACCCCACCTTAAATCAGGGCCCCGAAATAAACAGGGCAATCTCACTGGAAGGATCTATATGATACGAGTGCAAGCAAGGTGTTTGATTATTCATGCAGGGAATGGTAAGGCCTTCCTTGTAAACATGCAGACTGATCAAGCTGTTCGCTAGGAGCATCTACGCAGTGTTGAACGTGATATGTTTCGTGAGTTGTGTAATGTGAGCGATATCACACAAAGTATGAACGAGAAAGATGGGTGCACGGACAAACAACACGCATACACAAAACACGTACGAAAGCAGACAAGTAGAGTGATCGAGCAGTTTCGTACTCAGCTTACCTTGCGGCTGAACTGGAACTTGAAGAAAAAGTTCAGCAAAGCGTTCGGCAGGCGGCTGCCGAGGGCGTGCTGCAGGTTTATTTTATAGCCCTTCAGCATCTGTTCGGTGTTCTTGCTGCGCCACGACAGCACCACCCAGACAAGATGGTTCTCCAGCATCGAGATCATTGCGTGGGCAATGTTGCGCTGCTCCTGGGTCAGGGCGGCGTCCAGGTCCTTGTCGTAGCGCGTCGCCAGCTCCTGCATGATGATGGTCGAGTCCGCGATTTCTTCGCCATTGACCTCGACGAAAGGCAGCTGTCCCTTCTTCGAGCGCAGCTTCAGCTTATGGTCAATGTTCTGCAATGGGAACGAAGAGAAAGCATGAAGATAAAACATATTCATTATTCATGAGTTGTTGAATGATATTGACTACGCAGCAATATTAGGTCACTGAAATTTGATGTGGAGGACAATTTTTTTATGTGCAATTACATTTTTCCTAGCAATAGGAGCAGATCGGGATTTTCTAGCTTTTCGAACTATGAGGATTTGACATGTTTTTAAATAAAAAATATAGATCTGTAGTGTCTCAGGTTATCGCACACATTTAATCTCAAATTAAAAAAAAAACTGGAACTCGCCCAATAAGGTGTGTCTTTTTGTCCAAAATATCCAGAGTTGCACACACCAGTGCAAACTTGCTCTTCTTCAATGACCGGCACCCATCGGATGGCCTACATTTTGCGCATATTTGGATGTTAGCCATTGGTAGTAGTTGGATCCATGCTCTTCGCACAAAAAGCGTGCAGCAGCCTAAGGCGGCCATTAGGTCGAACAATAAAATCATGTCAAATGCGTTCAATACGCGAAGGTTTCGATGAGTTCGCCACAATAAATTACAATACCATTGCATACATTAAAACCATTAGTGCAGGGAATAAATGATTTATACGCATGTATATCCATTCCAGACAAAAGCGTCGTCACACCCAGACGACGACTGGGGCCTTTAGTGGGTGTTAAATTTTCCCGAATAGCCGGAAGGAGACAGAAACAAGGGTGTAAAGCTTTTCCACGACAACCAACAACAGCAAAAAATGGGAAGAGAATCTGGACCGACCACGCGCCTCAAATCAAAGTTACACCATCCGTACCGAATGGCGTCCTGTCACACTAACACAGTTGCACCCTTTGCTTTCCCCGCAGACGTTGCGCTGTGTCCTCCACCCTCTATCTGCCATTGTCCCAGCCCGTCTATGTGGTTGGCGGCTTATTGCGCGCGCAAACGCGAATTGTTCCTGGTCACGGCACCAAACGCTGAACGAACCGAGGAGACAAAAAAAAGGTATCACCCCGCCCGTTATCCTTCTCGCATCCTGTGACGCTGCTATTGGAGCACTTTGCCTTGCGTTCTCCCCTACCGCACGGTATCCCACCGGCCGTCGGTAGCCGGCTACGGCTCGTTTACTCTCCCCTGAAATCTAATTTTATCCTCCAACGAATCGCTTTGTGTGTTGGTAATGGTAGTGAGCAGACACCACTGGATCGCGTCGCGCCTCAGGGTGCCTGCTTTCTGCAATCACCACCCACGCTCTTATCCCGGAGGCTTCATATTCCGGCTTGAGGGGCCTTTTCAGTACTGTATGCTTACTTGCAACCGGTAAAAACCTCTTTTTGCTTATAATTTAATAGAAGCGTTCACTTTCCGCTTGAAAGTGTATTAAAGTGGTAGGATAAATGTAAAATGTAGATAAAAGAGCGAAATCGTCTACTAATTGCATTCCCCGTACATGAAATTTGCTGCCAAGTTGAGGAGGAAAAGAAAGTGAAGACGGGGGGTGGTCGTTTGGCGTGGCCGTTTTTCCGGCATATAGATGCTTGCGCCATGTGCAAAATTTCAACGTGCACCAGCGTGATAAAGCGTCCTATTTTCATCTCATTTTCCTCGGTTTTCTCACTCACGCGAGCGGAGAGCGAGCCTACATGTTATGCTCACCGATCAACTCAACACCGCACAGCCCACGAGTATCCGTTTACCAACACACACTCACCAACCAGGATACGTCTCTCTCATTTTCCTTATCAGAACACCACCATCGTACACCGACACAACCAAAAGTTGCCGGGATTTGCCGGGTGCCGTGCCGGGGTCGGCACTCACCTACAATAGGAAGGCGCGCGCGTGAACACACATTATTATTGATCGGCCTATCCCTACGGGACAGCGTACACCATTTACAGGGCGCGCGCATTTGCCACTATCTCACGCCCTTCTCAAACAACCGAGGGGATGAACTGCTGCGCTAGTAGTGGTGCTTAGCAACAGTGGCACCGATTTCACCGTTCGCACAAACCAACCGTAAGGAGTCGAGGACGAATCCTAGGGACAGGTGGTGAATGGTGGGCGAGATGGAGAAGTGATAGACGCCAAACAGGATAACGATTACAGTGTGTGAGTGAGAAAATGAGTGCCTGGAGACCGGTACAGGACGCCGACCGTTGAAATCATTTTTAAACACACATTTCCATTCCCCCAATCCCGGAGAAAGAGAGGAAAATTCTCATCGACGTGAAAAAAACGAGGGAAAACCGGGTAACGGACAAATGGATTTTGATGGCATAAAGGTGGTTTCGAGACGGCGTTTGGTTTGAGGTACAAAAAAAAGCCGAACATCAAAAGGAATGTGGTAACCGCTTTCCAATCTTGCGCACATTTATGGTATTTGCCAGCCCCATCGTCACAGATCGAGTCTGGAAAAAGCTTCTTTTTTTTTCTTGGGGAAACGAAAATCTAATGCTCATGGCATACTCAGAACTGAGGAAAAGGGAGTCTGTTTTTCCGGAATTTCCACCCTTCAACCAGACCAGTCGCATAAAGCTCTTCGCCTCAGGGACTGTGTGTTGGGCGGCTTTGGTTAAGGCGGCTTTTCTGCTGGATGTGATTGGTCGAGAGAACTTTATCCCCTGCACTGGGGGCACATTCCACCGTCGTGTACGTGGTGGCCCATTTCTTGTGGCCATTTTTTCTGCCGCCTTTATGTTTGGACAGATTTTTCTTGACACTGTTGCTTGCGAGCGATTTGAATCTTTCATTCGCTTTTCTTCTCTGCTCTATTGCTTGCACTCTTTCTCTCTTTAACTCGATGCAAATGGAACCATTTTTTTTTTGCTGATGTCGACTAACGACGCCCTACCACCCTTCGGGGCCTCGGGGATGATCTTAGTGCGTGCTAGCGTTCTGGGGATTAATCTGACAAGACTACCGGACGCAAATAATAAGATTTTTACTCAGCTGCTAAAAATGTTTGTCCAAACCACCTGGGCAGTGCTGACATAACGTAATAAGCTTACTTGAATGCTGCATCCATTAATAGGCGGATCTAGGTTTATTAGGCAAGAGTTGAATAAATAACTGAAGTTTGTTGGAATGTAACGGAAAAGACATGAAGAAACATTCAACAGCACGATGCAATGAACTTTTTTTCAAATTACAAAATTATCTTCCTTCCAGCAATACGGATTGGCCGTCCTTTATGAATTAAAAAAAATAATCCTTTCGCCTTTAGCTTACCTTGAACAGATCAGTTACTGACGAAGTTTTTTTTTTCTTGGCAGCTCAGGTCCCATTACCAAATTCTTAATTTTACATGATAGAAAGTATATAAATGTATTCAAAGTCCCATGATTTCTATCACGAATTTCTAGCAAAGAATACTGATTATCCTCAAATAAACAAAATGGTAAATGTAACGAAATGTCTCTACATTTTTATCCACTTCAAGATCTTTTAAAAACCAAGGTCCTCACTGTATTGGTAGAAGCAATAATAGTACTTAAACTCTTAAAAGTATTGGGCTAAAATGCGAATTAAGGTCTTTGATTGAGGTTTTTTTTTCTATAGTTTACTATTACTATTGATATATAATATACCACCTCAATAAAATAATGGAGTGCTTTAATATCCTCCAAGTTGTAAGCTGGAACTCTCAACAAACGGTGCGTGCTTAAACATGACGAACATATCTAGATATGGCGCATAGTTTATGCTTCATTTTCTCCCCTCATTTCTTCAATTAGGCATGGTGAACTCGTTGGAATGCGAACGATTCAATTAATTTATAGCTTCTCCAGGCATTCCACGCTCGGCCTAGGCCGCCCTCTTAAGCGGTACTCTAAAGCGTTTATTTTTTGTTTGCTGCGTGATACTCTTATGACTCCTATTGCTATCATGCATGCATAACTACCTCACCTTAATAAAACACATTGGAGGGCTTTCCGCTGTGCCTGTAGATGGCGCTTCCCGAGTCACTCACTGATTGCTCCAATCGAACAAGCACAAGCAACCGTGGGGAGTTGGCCCGTTGCATACCGTTGTTGGGTTGCATTAAAATGCTAATTGAATCATTGTCACCTCGATAAAGACGCGCACACTTCATTATCAATGCAAACAAACTGCACACATGCCCGTAAACGTCCAACAAACTTTCACACACATGCATGCAGGGTACGCTGGATCATTGTCACAAGGAGTGTCCCTGCTTCTGACGCTCTGCTGGAATGCAAATGCTGAGCTGGGGCGGTGGCGAAGGCGAAGAAGGTTTGTAACGTTTGGTGTTATCTAATCGGTGTAAGGAAACGATCATCATATCGTAAAGGAATCCACACCGTGCACTACGCAGCCTTGACACACGGAAACCGGTCATTCCAGTTCCGGAGCTGGCAAACGGTTCGTACAGTGCGCTGTGACGACAGCAAATCTCCCTTCCCCTCTGAGGTATTCGAGAAGTGCCAAGGGCTGCTCCCGGTACACGGTTGATGATGATTACGGCGAGGATTATCTACCCTGGGATGATGCATTCAAAACACGAGCCCTCGTCAAGGAATGTCGTCCCGGCGGTATACACAGGTCTATATACTCTAGAACCGTCGATGCCAGCAACAACAATAACCGAAGTCTCAATGTTGCCCATCATCGGAACCCAGAGATCGGAACTGATTGCGGTGTACGGAAATCAGCTCACCGTTCGTCACACCGGTAAGGTAACGCGCCTCTGGCCGTGGCGAGGTCACCATCTGATGAGATGTCCTCTTCCGCATTCTATGCCTTCAACAAGTCTCGGCAACCGGGTCCACGACTTGGTCTGATGGGACACATGATGTGGTGATGATTTGCATAATTGAAGGCGCACCATCATATCAGCCGCCCACCGAAAGTTGTTTAATGAGCAAAAGAGCGTCCGGACAGCACGGTGCGGACGTGCCGTGTGCGGCACACTACAACACCACGCTCGCGAGACTCATTATTGTCGCTTAGGCGTCGCTTCTAACGCGCGACCAAACACAGCAACGGCGCATAATTAGAAACATAAAGACTCGCACGCTCGCTAGCATAAATACAGCAGCACGCGAGCACGCTAAGCGAACGAAAACGAAGGTTGTTATGGTTCTCTTTTTTTGTTACTTCCATCCAACATCCACACCCTAGTGGAGCGAAAGAAAACCTGCCCGCTAGGAATGAATGGAATTTTCTTACGATGATTTCATCTGCGTCCAACGAATTCCTCGTACTTTGGATTCCAGCGGATGTGTAACGTGTCGTTGATGTCTAAAGACGTTGGAGAGCCCACAAAGCGGACATGCAAAAGTAGGATAAATTCGGACGACACGCCACGTCAGAAAACACCAAAGTTGTTTGGGATCTTTTCTCCCATGGATTAGATAACTTTAATCAACTCACGTAATGCGTGTCACTGCAAACAACACATCCGTGCACCCCCAGTGTGTATCGTGGTCACCGACCATCGATGATGTTCGACGATAAAGATTTCATCATCCGTAGAAAGGGAGAATGCCAACGCTTCCTCCGAAAGGAAAGTCTCATCGCTCGGCATTCCACTTTCGATTCGCTGGAATGTGTCGGCGAACCGAAGGCTCTGCTGGATGGGATAGCTATAGAGAACCCAACAAAAAAAACCTGTCCATCGGTCGAATGGTCGAAAACATATTTTCGACTTGTTTTGTACCTTTCGGTTTTCCCTTCCTGCAACAGCACTCCAACTATCGTCGAGAGCGCCTTTCGCTTCTGTTGGGCTGCCTGACACACGCTGAGCACTATCTTCCTTGACCATCCTTTTTTATTATTATGTCAAGAGATACAGAATATTACGTTTCTTTTTTTTTTCTTTAAAGATCTTTCTCTCCAACGCTATCGTACGATTGCATGAATCAAAACGGAAAAGTCAATGAACTTGGGGCTCTTTAATAGTGGAGATGGTATCATTATTTCTGAGTGACTATGAAAAGCGTATTGCATAGAAACGGGCGGAATAACAGTATGATTGAAGTATGTTCTGCTGCAGGGCACTTGAGCAATTTCTCGTCGAAAATCTGCAACGCAATTGAGAAACTTTGTTTCCGTTTTACTTTTGTGTGACTGCTCGTGGTTTAAAGCAGTGGTCAGCAAGATTCTTAGAGCGTAAAGAAAATTCTCATAAAAATACAAAATAAATATAAAAGATTTATTCTACTGATTATATTAAGTACTTAACTCCCAGAACATATAGGAATTTACGAAATTCATATTATAATGAATTATTGTGGTTAAAATTCAACTATTGTTTTCGCAACATTTATGATGTTGCGGATTTTAAATTTCCATTTGTTCCTAACGTTCGGCTGCAAATTAAACTGCCAGTTAATTTACAATCCGTTGAGTATGTTATTTAACTTATAGTGATGGCAAAGTATCTAGAAGGATTCCTATTTTTCACAAATGTTTTTCTCCGTCTTACGATCTCATGATCATGTAATAGACCGGTCATAAAATGGCTTATTAGACTTACTGATAGCAGATACTTAGATAGTCTGTCCTCACTACGTAGTTGCCACAAGTATTGATTACTTTCACTCAAGTCAAACAAAAATATATTTCTAAAAAAGAGACTTCAAACATTTTTTTGATAAATAAACTAACAAAACACAACAAGTATTTAATAGCTCAATCCAAGTCATAGTAAGTCTCAAATAACCTGGAGAACTAAGACTTCTGACCGAAAAAAAAAAACATCTCAACCAACTCGAGTGAGGCGCTCATCAGAAGCACTCAAAGTGAGGTTAGGTTTGTTTACACTGGTAAAACACTTCATCCGTGTCATGGACCATCCCGATTGATCGTGCACGGCATCGGCACCCACCACCACAGGAAGGTTAGACCAAAAGCACCCACAAACAAAAAAAAAACATACATAGCCCCACGGTACATTATTGGATGGGTGTTGTAGGTTGGCGCCTTCGAGACACGGATTGCTTTCCCGCACACCGAGACGGAGAAGGTGTGGATTACTGTTTGCCTTTCACTCCAGCGAGGCGAAAGTCCGTGGTGTGTGTGGCCGGCCCGGTGTACACTGGAAAAGGGTCAATATTTGTTCAAGCTCCGTTGAACTCAACCCCGAACCTGAGGGAGGGCTTGCGAGGGGATTGGTGGGGTTTTTTTTGGGTAGAAGCAAGGTTCTTATGGCCCATATACACACATCAAGGGATCGTTTCATTTCCACCGCTTGAAAGTGAGCGATTTCGAGGGTGGTGACACATAAAACAGTTCGGCAAATGCTAATCATGTTATCATTTCTAATGAATCATTCAACACATGGTGTTCTCGTCGTGGTATGAATACATTCCTGTTTGTCCATTTACTTCAGAACATGCTCATTAGAATAATTAGAAGGTAAACATACATATTGCGTTGAGAAAAAAAAAGTTTAGAATAATTTATGTAAGTACCTTCTTGAGAATTCTAAACTATATCGTCCAATAATTTGATTTTATTATTTTTAATTATTATTTTTAATTGTTAAAAAAGTTACATTCACAACACAAAAACATGACCATATCATATACTTATTCTCTTTTCACCATGTGAAGCAATAAAGCAAACGTGTGAAGAGCATTTATGGGAAAGCAGCTTCCAGCATTTTTTTTTGTTACACTATCCAAATTTTAGACACTAGAGATTTGGGTCAATCTCGTTTTGCTGCTTTCATTTTGTGTGAACAATAATCAGCCCGTTTTTCACCTCGTAAAGCGCGTAAATCACGGTTGAGGCCGGAACCGACGAAAGCGCAACCGATAAAACTTTAAAGTCCAACAGACCAACCGGGAAACCCACAGCAAACCCGTAGCACGAAACGCACACACAAGCTAATTACTCCCAAATCATAACGGAGACGA
This sequence comes from Anopheles minimus, assembly GCA_000349025.1. Classification (NCBI taxonomy): domain Eukaryota; kingdom Metazoa; phylum Arthropoda; class Insecta; order Diptera; family Culicidae; genus Anopheles; species Anopheles minimus. The sequence continues at coordinate 185,742 of KB663611.1, forward strand.
TAATTTCCGAGCGAAATTCAATGATGATCGCGCACAGCGATTCTAGCGGTAGCCCCCAAAACGCAACCGAATGTGAAAACTCCCCGATGTATCGTCGGTGCCAAAGGGTACCCGAAATCCGCTCCGTTTCCGCTTTTTCCAACAATGAAAGCGAACTCTGACCATAACTTTCGCCCACTGTAACGAGCATCAGCGAAAGAGGCGCGAACAGCGTGAACAACCCCGCTTCTCTGCGCCTAATAAACCACAATTACGAGCTCACACCCAAGGCACGGGTTTGTGTTAGATACAATGCCTCCACACAAAAGCTTTGCAAGCCGGCTGTACCGGTGGCATTACACCGTGGCGCGGGTGCTCCAAATCTGCCGTCGGGAAATTCGATGACTTTGCGGCGCCTAGTGTTTGGCACTGGAGCACACTAAGGCCACGTGGCGACGATGGCGATTACCGCGGAAAATTAATTAGCTTCATCTCCGGCACTCGTTAGCACCTATTTTCTACGCCCCATCCTCGTTTTCCACTCCACCCAGCAAAGCTTATGATTACCCTGAACCGAGTCATCATCCATTTTGGAAGCATTTAAGGGTGGCGAACAAGCGGGAGCATCGCAATGGTTCATGGAAACGTGTAAGCAGATATCATTAGGAATTAATGGATTTGTTCTAAATAAGGTATATCGGTGTTGGTTTCGAATTTCTTGTAATGAGACCAAGAATTTTCGTATGAAAAACTGTATCTTGCCCTGAGAAGTGAATTAAACATATTATAACGTATGTCATGTAAATTGCAGTATATCAGGAGGTATATTGTTCTAATTCACCAAAATAAAAGACCTTTCAACAAAAAATTTGACTGGTAAAGTCTTTAAGTAAGTTGCGTTCCAGAGAAAGTCTCGGAAGCCTCATAGCCTTCGACACGTCGTTTATAGTTCGTATTAAAGGATTGAGTATTGATATTTTACGCCAATTTCGACAAATTTGAAATAAAGAATATACATAATTTTAATAAATGGAAATTTTGAATTATAGTAACTAAACAAAATTATACTTAAAATAATATTTAAGGTACTAAAATGCGTTATTGGAAATATATGAAAATTGACAAAAAACCAAAAATTGTCAAATTTTAAATTCCACGCATCTTCCAATCTGCGTTGAGTCGAGAACCTCGTTACTTGGGGGAAAACTGTATTGGAAGAATTCCAGAATGCTCTCGGGAAATAACTAACCACCTTGAAAAATCACATTACAACCGGTAGCGCTAAATATCTCGCAGCTCATTTCCAGTAGCTAACATCATATCGTGAAAAAGAGATAAATCTCCCAGTAAACATAAGCCGCTCAACCGCAACCAAAAGTCTGTCCCAAGGTTTCCAGCGTTCCCCGATGAAGATGCCACCCGTTTTGCGATCGTTACAGATCTATCGGAATTGTGTGTGCATTTGAAAAAAATGTTTTTTCACACCCATTTTCTATTCCCAAACAATGCGACAAACAACGGAATTTGTTTGAGGAGAGTCAGCCGCCAGCCACACCAACGATGATTTGTGTAGGATTGTTTAAATCACAATTTGTGGCTACTTTCACTGATGTTTAACCGCAAACCAAACCAAAGCGAATGGATCAGTGGTATGAAAAGTGGTTATTTTGTGGAAAACAAATTATTTTTTAGCTCCTTTTTCGATCGTTGAGATAATGCTACACCAAGTCTAAATTAAACAATTTTCCTAAGTGCAGTAGATAAAATCTGAAGCAATGCTTACTTTCTCTTGAAAATCGCCATTTTTTCTTGAGAAAATTAGCCTTGAGAAAACAGACTAAAACAAGATTAGAGTAATTTTACTAAAGCTAATAACGATTTAAATAATAATTACTTCACCTATCTGATTTCCCGCGTCTACACGTAATAATTCTACAATTAAATTTCTCCACCATCATTCTGAGACAAACATCTCTAAGTACCTTAGCTCCATCAATTTCCATAGACAATTACATTAAATGTCGAATATTCCATTCACCATCCCGACGGTGCGCAATTTATGCGTTCTGCAACGTGACAGAACTATCGAGTGAAAATGAAATAAAAACAAACACTAGACGCTTCTACCGCACCACGCGGACTCTTGTTCTGCACCACATCAGAAAACGAGAGGTACACCCGGAAAAGAGTCATCACACGTCGACGAATAGATTCACCGCACCGTCCGCGAACCGTGTGCACCGAGAAGTCGTCGTCGCCTTACCAAATGCAGTTTGAAATATGCATAGACAACGAACCCTCTCCAACACACCGCACACCGTTTGTCCAAAGTAGCGGAAAAGGGACCAAATACGATCGCCAGCATTCCTGCATTGTCCGACCGCATTTGACGCACCATAGCCACCATGTCAATGATGACTGTTTAAGTAAACATTTTAATAACATTACTGCATTCTTTACGGTGTACCCCCGTCTCTCTCTCTCACACACACACACTTGCGTTGTCTTACTAATCCTCTGTGTATAGGGGCAATTTTATGAATTATTGCATCGCTTGTCGATGCATGTTCCGATCGCTGATCGCTTGCTCGCCTTGCTTCCTGCCTTCGAACCTCATCAATCGACCAGATTCTTAGAAGAAGAAAAAAACACGACGCAATAAAATCAACCATATACGCCCTCCATCTCATCTTCATAGATGCTGTCTCAGCACCGAACGATACAACTGCTTCTCAATTCTTTTCTCATCATCGATACGATTTGCGTACCACATTTTTTTGCCCTCTTTTCCCAACACAATCCACGATACGATCTAGAAAATGGTTGCTTCTAAGCGGAGTAAGCTCTTCTATTTTTATTTACCCGTAGGGTGAAGCTTCCACTTGGCAGTACAATTTAACCACAAGTGCTAATTCTAGCCAGTGTCTCTGGTAATGGCATTTCATTAAAAAGTAAATAACCCACAAAAACCACAGCCAGCGGGAGAAGAAACCTTCAATAAGTCGGTTTCGAAGCAAAATTTAAAAAAAAAAATAATAACCTTCTATAGTGCAATTTGGTATAAATATTATAGCATATTCACTTTGTGTGCTATAATGTACTATTTTGTACGTCATCTAATTCCTTTTAGATTGTATACAGTGCAAAACAAAAAACAAAACGTCCTCTCATATCATAACCTTCAATTAGTGCTGATGCGGTTGTTCGGTGGTATTGTAAATATATTCTACACGGTTGCGCCGTAAAAATAAATTACTGAGCACTTCTTTGTTTGTGATGGATGGGAATATGCAACTGTATGCAATACAGCTAGCAGAGGGAGGCAGATCGTGATCAACGGAACCTATCGGACATTCCAAAGAAATCGAAGAGGTAATAAACATTCCACCGGGTTCGATTGTAAGGTATGCGCGCCCTGGTCGATAAGATCTTTTGAGACTGATGTTTTGAATTGCGTCTCTAGAAATTGTGTTCTGATCAGAACGCGATGTAATATCTTCATTTGAGAAGAACAATGTTATTTTAATTGTAATTACTAAAACTCGATTGTTTTGTTTGTCAAGTGCTCTCATTTAAATAAACCTGATTTAATTACCCGCGGACAGTAAGCGCTAGTCCTTGAGCCATCCTTGCTGTTTGCTCGCATTTTTTCCCCTGGTATACTCAGACATCTTCTCGTCACATTCAGAAGCTCAGTTAACATGGAATATTCAGAGCCTGTCACATACCTCACTAATGTAACCATTTGCCCTGGCAAGTGAGTGATGTGAGACTTGTGCATTTGATTTACCCCCCCTTTAGGGGTGTGAGTGTATGTGGGATCCATTTTCTAGTGCTACGCTAGCGGAGAACGGTCAGGCAAAACACTTCCGCAAACGGTGTGTGCCTTTCGCAAAAAAAAAAACTTCATCAAGTGAATGGCAATATGGCCGGTACGGAGTGGCAGAATCACATTGCGCCATTCACATACGCCACCATCAGAGCTTGTGTTTTGTACCGTACGACTCTCAAGAAGAGAAGAAGGAGGGAGAGAGAGTGGGGGGGCATGAGTTGGGGGTGGTGCCGGTATGCTTTGTCATCCACTATCGTATGTAAATTAATTGCATAAGCGTGTGGCAAATCGCATATTTTACTCCCGGCACCATTTCCTTCTCCACCCTCTTCGTTGGGTGTTATACCACCCACTCAATAGCTCACCTGTTTTTTTTTTGCAACCACGTACTATCACCACACTCCATCCATCCCAATGGGGTTGAAGTAGACCGGACTGACGGAGTACTACATTGGACAGACAGTTCGTCGCTTGCTGCCCAGCAAGTCTATTGTTTGCGAGAATAAATAAATTTACCTGCAATGCACCTGTTTACTGTTTTTAGTGGTATTTTCCCTACGAAGAAGGGAAAGCGGTGAGAGGGGAACGGTGTTGTGACATGTGTGCCAATTCATCCGTTTTCCTCTGTAATATGTACCGCAACGTTACATTTCTACATCACAGCGGGAATCGCTTAAACTCGCCCCGTACTGCCATTTTAGAGAAAAGGAAATGTACTCCGGGATACTACTGATTCTGAACACAAACTTTTTAACCAAATCGACCACTCTTTTAATGCAACAGTTAGTATTGGCCGTTTCCTTATTTTTCCCTATCGATTTCCTTACCTACACGTGTCGATTGTTTTGTGCGCTTTGGGCTCTCGTTTCCCTCCAGTTCCGGTCACCACATTATTCCGCTCACATTGTCGGATGGTGTCTATTTTTGACTAATTGTCATCAACTTCCGGCACATGGTGGGACACAGGCTGGGAAGCTATCGCGCAAAACCATCGCAAAGCGACGAAGGGTATCGGATAACCTGTTGCACATCTGGGCTGTAAGTTTCCGCACAAACGAAAAAAAAAAACCATCTCTCCACCCCGGTCACGACTACGTGTGTGACAGACAAGCGCACCCCGCTACACGAAAGCCGTTAGTGTACGAGAACTTGACGGCCCCAGTATAAACGGGCGCGCGTTCGTAATCGCTTCCGTTCGGGTTGCAATCATTTACGATACTTGTCGGCGGCCCTGTCGTGGTATCATCCAATGAGCTTTTTTTGTTTTGTTTTTATTTATGACCGTTAGGTTTGACGTCCAAATTTCCCTTCCAACTGTTGCTGCACAGATTTCTAACTGCAGCTTAACCGGAAAGGTTTATCGTTACACGTACAAGGGTACTTGCAATTAAGGGAGGTTAGAGACGTTTTACCAAAGCCGTCAAAATTGAATCTTCCCACTCAAGCTTCTTAGTACAGAGCTTTACCTTTTAATTGAAAATGTTAGTTAAATGTTTTATGTATAGAAAAAAAACAACAAACTCATGTCAAACCTTTCAGGTTTGGAAATTAGCTAACGAGCTTTAAGTTTCAACGCGAAAATAGCAACCTTAATCGCAAATTGGCTCCTTTCACCAAGCGAATCGAAACTGCTTACCTGTAACGAGAGAAAGAAGATAAAATAATAATCAATAAAATTGCTCGTTTCAAGTGAAAAGTATTGAAAAAATTTGTTTGAACTTGGCAAAGATTTTTTTGAGATTCGAATGGTAGAGAGTTTCAACAATTGTTTTGGGAGTCGAATCACATATAGAGTGGAAAAGGTCAAAGAGCCTATCAACATTCTCAGAGTGAGTTTATTAAAACCTACTCTCAAAAGAGTTGTTAAAAGATTCGAATCCCGATGAGGAAAAAGTAAGAATGAATGAATTATTTGAAAAGAGTAAGTATTATCGTCTTGATTTTTAACCCCCTGTAGTTATGACTAATTGACTTTCCATTTTCAATTCAAAGATATTTCTTCTACTGGTATTAAGTTCATATCCTAAAAGAATACTAAATAAATGAGCATAATAAACCATTGTGCTCTTGGAGACAAATCGACCAAAGAAAACAACGTTAATAAAGAATAATGGTTTGTGTACATGTTAGCATAGAGCACGGAATAAGAACAATGATCCCAACCAACTTCAGAATTCAATCATTCACCCTCTGTTATGTATCCATCTAATATTTCTATCCAAATAGAAAAATATGTATCCTGTCTCGAAACGTTCCTACACATTAATGGGTCATGCTCCCAAAAAAAAAAAAAAACACCCGCCCACCTAAAACCTTCTCCATCCTCCCAATAACGCCCCACTCGACCACCATTAATCTTTCAATTAATAAAGCATTAGGTAATTAATAGGAAGGAGCGACAAAGACATTTCCACTGACCCGTCGACCAATGCAGTTGATTATGATAGCGCGGCAAAGCACATGATGGAGTACGCATTGTTTGCTGACACGTACTCCTCGCTTTCCGTTCCTTTGGAAGGCGCCTCATCATCGTGCGACTCTGCCTCTCTATTGCTGCAGAAAGAAATGAAATTCCAAGTCAACGGACCACAGCCCCGGCATAGTTGGCCGTTGGTGGATCAGAATGTTAAGTGATCGCTATTTTCGGGGTCGTATCATTTGACACGGGTTTAAAGGGAAGCTTTGGCGCTCGGTTGCACCGATCCAGCGCCGGTAACGTGTGTTTAGTTAACCGAGCCCCTCCGACCGGACCGTGGGAATGTGGTGAGCCGAAGGTATCGCTTCAAAATGGAAGACAAACAACAGCAACCACACACCAAACTGATCTCGGGTGAAAATGATTTTTTTGTTAACAAATGCGCGCGCACACACACACGGGATGAGAGCGCAACACGTGGTGAAACACGTTTTCAGCATAGCTGAAATTAAAGGAACGGCAAACTACAAAAAAACGGGGCGGCTCTTTTCCCTCCAGGGCAACGGTGATCGGAAAACAGAAAGAAAGCCTCGGCACTGCTGCCAAATTGATGTTGACAGGAGAAAGTTGAAATAAACATACATACATACAAAGCCAGTGTGCCGGTTGAGCATATGTCCGAACGCCGTGCTGCATGTATGTCTGCCCCCAAAAAGCGCATAACCGTGGCATAAAGAGAATCAGCCGGTCTCCTCCCCGAAATGCGATGATTTGCAATTTGCAGGCGAAAATGACAGCAATTAGTGGAAATATGCTCAAGTGCACGACGGGGAGCACATGGGCGGAATAGAAAGAAACCATCGCTTGGGATTCGTCCATCATCGGGCACTGGTGAGAGCGAACTTTCTCAACGGTCCGTGTAGTGGCGTGCGGAAAAACTTCCCCCGGAGATCATCATCGGTTTGCTAATTTCCGAGATTGATGACGGAGTAATATTTATTCTGTAAGCTTCAATCGTTCCGTGTCGTTTTGTCTAAACCAGTGGTCGGCAAACTTATTGACGCTTAGATTCAAATTATTATAAAAATAAACATGGAGGACAGTTCAATAGTTGCAATATCTGGAACTTAATAAATATGAAATATATTATTTATTCCATATTTTACATTCCAAGCTATCCTCCAAATTGATATTGATTTATGTATTTATATAATATTGAATTTAAAAAAAAATCAATACTATAAAATCAAATGAGAAATGGCACATTTTAAGATTGCATGGTCCGATACGACTGCAGACCTGATTTCTCATAGCAACTTGTAATCGAATAAAAGTAATATTAGCACTCATATCATAACACAAGCCTTAGGACTGAAGATAGCAACGGATCTAAAGCAATCATAACTTCTCAAGGAAGTTTATTTTATCTGTAAAATGTTTTCTACCTTTCTCCTAAATCATTAACATTGCTCAATGGCAGCTAGAATTTGTGACGAAATTTCGTCAGAGTTTGGCAATTTTCAATTTACGACAAAAGGAGAATAATTAAAGTGTCAAAAGATTTTCAAAAAAGCTAACTAGTGTGTTTTTTCTTATTCAAATGTAAACTACGTGTTAAAGTTTTGAAGTATAAAGGGCGTTGTTTTTGAAAGTATCTACCACTTTAATAATTTACTTGCGTATTACCAAACTTTACGTTTTTAAGTGGAAAACTGAAAGCAAGCTTCAGGTATAGTAATTGGAAGTTAAAGTAATTATTAGTAAGTGCTAGTAATTATAAAGTTAGCTGAAACAGCTAAAACATCTAACAACTGACATCGCGAGGATCCCATTGTTTCATAGTTTGCAAAGAAAATTTAAATAATATGTAGAAATTTATTTGACTATTATCAAGACTAATGCGTATAAAAAAGACTCATGACATTTCAGCAAGGTTAACATGGATAAATTTCGCCATAGAACCACATTCAAAGCTTTGCCGATCACTGGTTTAAACCTCTCAATATTCCATTTATTTAATTCAGAAAGAATTATACATAGTCCTTTTTTATTTTATACAAGCAAAGAACTGCTAGCAGAAAAATATTCCTTTGCTAAATTATTCCGCCAGTACCACTGTCGACATTCGAGGGAATGCACACATAAATTTTGCAACATAAATCGAATTAAGTTCGTACGCCGCCACATTTAATGTAATTACAGCGATAAACCGATGCATAATACGCAACTATGGCTGCACGGTGATGTCCTTCATCCGTCCGTACGCTTGGTGCGTCTTCAGCAGCATAAAACTGTCGCTCGGACGGCGAGATGCTGCTGCGCTAATGAATTATTAAGCAGCTTATCCTCACCCGCCGCTGCAACGGTCAAGAATGGTCACAATGCTGAAAATAATGGCATTGGCAAACCGTCACAGTACATCGCTTGGCCACGAGACTATTCTTTCTTTACCATTAATCGCGCTCGCAAACCGAAAGAATGCAGTTGATTGTTTATTGCGTAGGCCGGCAAGTAAGACTCTCAAACCTCGCAACCGTTCAGCAAACTGCAACTGCACACAGCATAGCACCGCCGTCTGCTGCTTCTGCGGCCTTTTAACACTGCACAGAGCACCAAGACGGCACTACAACGGCAGACAGGCACACAGTGGTGGATGCACTTTTCATTAACACTTAAGATTCTGCACCCACTCAAAGCGAGTGAACGAAACAACTAAATAAAACATACTCCAGACAATTTTTCCTGCTCACGCAGTGTGCCCGCAATGATCATCGAACTCGGTCACATGTGAAGTTTAGGGGCGTGAAGATCATTCAAACGGGCGGGTCAGCGAGCGGTAAGGAATAACCTTTTTCCGGTTGTAACCTCATCAATATAACATTGAAAATTGATGCGCTTCGTGACTGGTTACAAGTGAGAAAGGAAAGTATGAAAGGGAGGGGAAGCGACGAAGAAAAACTTATGAATGAATTTCTTTCAATTGCAACCGCCGTATGCAACTTTAAGCCAGCACTTCAAATACATTCGATTCGTCACGTACTTCTGGAAGCACTTGAACACCCGAGCTAAGCAGCACGAAAGAAAAAAAAATTAGTTGCTCAATGGGTTCATATGCATAAAGAAGAAACATGTTGTTGAACAGCACAGCATAACAACAGTTGAACATAAAAATGGAAAAAAGTAACCACATGCCTTCTGCTATAATTTCTGATATAAACATGTGACAGCTAGAACAGATAGTCAATGATAGAATATTATTCCAGGAGTTCTAACTGATATGGGTAAGACAGAGTATGGGATTTCTCACCAAACCAATCAAACTGAGAATAACCTACGTCATAATCCAGATAAGGTATAGCACGACAGAATAAAGATGTTGGATAACAGAGAAACTAATAGAGAAAAATTATTTAATACATTGCTGCTAATTGAACACTGCTGGAACTCATGAGAATCTTCCACAACTTTATCCAAATATGCATGCTATGTTTAAGGATCTGAATCTTTAGCTAGTCCAAGGATGTTTTTGGAATCATTCCTTCTAAATACTCCAGTCCTATCAACTTGTAAAGACTTTTTAGTCTGGTGCAATCCAAAGAAGAGATCTTAGATTCCCTAGACATTCCGCAGAGCTCATCTGTAAGCATTTAAGTATGTAATTAATACAAGAATTACCAATCCCTTCTGTTGGACATACGGTGAATCAGCTCCAGGTTAACAGGCAATAAACGCCAAATTAAATGCTAATTATACGTCAACACAATATTTTGCACTCTTCAATGTAGCCGCACCCATACCCGTGTTACAACAACATTCCTCCCAAAGCATCCCACCCAAACAAAGCAGCGTAAGATAAACTTTACCTAATTGTACTGCCGCGGTAAACCGTTCACCGGTGGAATAGTTTACTCCAACCGTGTCAGTTAACGGCCAATCTGCATCGGACGCTTACGGGGTCGCCGATGAGGCCACAGGCGTCGAAAATTTCACATTTCCACGGTTCCGCTCATAAACGGGACGTAGTATGGTCCTACCAACAGCGGTCGGAAGCGAAGGGAACAAAAGGGTCGGAATCCACCGAACCGCCACATGATGCATTAGAGGGACTTTGGTAGTTGTTGCACCCTGCGCCGGACATCTACATAAACAAACATTTTCCACTCTTTTGCTAAGTTAAAGTTTGATACATCCATTCTTTTGTAGTTGTATCCCCTTTCTTCCACACCACGCTGGAGACATACACCATCATCCGAATACATCTCACTCGTAATAATCGCAGGAGTGCGCGCCCGTTCACTGGAGGATCGTTTTTGGATGATGAGGCGACACGCGCGTTAACCTTCCTGTGTGTGAGCGCATATCCGTGAGGAACCGATCGTTTACATTTGTTGCCCTTCGTTGGTACATGGCACTGTTGGTAGAAAAACATGGCCAAACCCAAGCTGTTTGTCTCGAAGGGGAGCGAAGTTCTCCCCGTTTTTTTAAGGCGAGACGTACACTGCCGGACATTTCGTCAGTGACGCGCGTGAAAGACCTGGCGGGATGGTTTATTAAACATAGATCTCGCATAAATATTTACACAATGCAAGCCACTATTCAAACATTCGGCCACTCACAACTCACCTTCAGATGCATGTCAAAAAATCCAAGGATGAGATTTTTTTCTTTACCTTTTGTTCAATACCCCAACGGTTAAGACCCTCAGTAATGTAGACGCTTCTGCACCATCTTCAGATTGTTACATTATTTCGTTGGATACCGGGGAATGATAATCTATGGATCGTACGAGGTGAATGTTAATCTCGCAATTTCCGACCCTTTCGAGCTCCAGATATTGACATCGACTTGACCTTTACATAGACGCTGCCCAAAAGGAAGAAAATTACGCTCGGTACATGTACTCAGACTCTAACCCCCAGAAGAAAAAAAACTAATCAGGATGCTCGATCGATCAACGGGACGTTTCACCACCATCCCGGTCCACACGTCTCCCGAATCACTCAAACCAATAGGTTGTCCCACCGCAGTGTTCGATGCGATCACGAAAAGGCAATTTCCGCGAACCAGTAGATTGATACATCCTGCCTACATTCACGAAAAACCCTTCGCCTTCACCTAACCACATACTGCTTCTCGCTTTCATTTTCCATCCCACCGGTAGTTTCTTCACACCCCTTCCCCAGTGCAATTGCTCACCGCGGGGATGCTGGGCCGGTAAAAGTGAGTCTCTGCGTGGCGTTGTCGGCGCCATGATGGGCAGGGAAAATTCAATTTCCTCGATACGCACACAAACACGCCGTCGTCCTGCTATTCCTACCCTTATTGGATTGGTGTTTTTACCATGCCTTTTTTTCGCTGGCAAACGATAACCGGTATCACTTCTCGGCTAATATTGGATTGTTTGTCATAGAATTGGGCTTTTAGGGCACGCATTGGGCACACAGCTGCTATAGTGCCGATTCGGTAGAATTACTAACCTTAAATCATCTTAAAGCTTCACGAAATGCAAGGTTTTTTTTATCAGAAAAAAAACCTTCACCCGACAGTCCAACTTTAAACAGCTACCCTGTGAAAAGGGTTGTACTAATTTGCTCTAGTAAATTCAGTTGATTGGTATCGAATCATTTCGTTCTGCATCAGTTCACCCACGAACAACACAAAGTGCGAAGCACGCCCTGCCACCCCAAATATATACGGGGGTTAACGAGAAAATCATGCTCTCTAATGGGCGATGACTTTGTCGGGGAGTGGACTTGTAAAAGCTACTACCGCTTCTACTTTCATGCGGTGCTAGCCTTTGTGCTTTGCAGGCACAAACGAGAACTGATCGATTTTTAGCGCTGATTTTCCATACTGAATCATGTGCAATGGAAGCAACAAACCATCATCATTAACCTACTGCACTTACTGCGCGTGACCTTAAAGGTTTAATTGAAATTCCTCAAACCACAAACGTTAGTGGGGATGTGTTCCAATTAAATCTTTTTATATGTAAGCTATGAAATAAAAAAAATCTAAATCTATTATATCAAAATTTACTTGAGACTTATATTGAGCACAATCCTGGTCACGCCACCAATTAAAATTTGAAAAAAATAATGTATTTCTTAGCCAAGAGATAATCATAGAGCGCAGTTTGACATTAAGACATTGGAATGCATCAAAGCACAAAAAGCAATTCAATAGAATTCATCAACAAACGGCAATGCTATTGTGCCTAATACATTAGTCATTCTACTCGCGGTACCCAGGGTAACACAACGGTTTTGGGTCTGCTGATCAGCATACTACCGGACTATTTGGCTCTACAATCAAGTCTCCGCGTATGGTGCGATAATTATGGGTAATTACATTTTTGGACAAAGCCCTAAAAGCACTCGTCCATAAGCCATCGTCACCAGCAGTGCACCACCATAACCTGTGCCCTATCAACGGCTTACGGTGAAGAAACGGATACCGACCAAAACCATTGGTGGTGTAGATATTTTGGCTAGCAGCGGAACTGAAGTTTCCACGCACGTCCCAAAACACCTAGCTCCCTCCGAAACGTTATGCTGTTAGGCGCATTTCTTTTCGAAAAAAGACGATCCAATCAAACACGTGACCGATCGTTCAAAAATTCACCAACTCTCGCGCCCCATCTGCCGATCGTATAGACACCGCGTTACCTCCAACCGTAACACATTCCAACGGTCCTGTTGCTAGTTGAATTTCCCAACACACCGGTCAGGCCAGCGTTGCACGTTCGTTCGGAACACAGTTTCAGTACTCGGCTCCAGCACGCAACAAGCAATATTTGATCGTGTCGGATCGCGCGTACACTACTATACACGCGCGCCTGGAGAGTTAGGTTGGTGGTACGGTGAAATTATGAGACCGCAACTGAAATTCAATGTTTATCACAGTTTAACCGCCCGTCCGTACCGTCCAGCACGGTTCGATATCAACACCTGACTTCGTTGCGTACACTCTGCAACAACAATTTGTCTCTCTCTCTCTTGCTAGCTAACTTTCCCCCCAAAATATTGAACACGTAATCTTGGATGGCGCGAATGAAGATGATCGCCCCACGAACCTTTTTGTTTCAACATAGCCCCTCCCTACCATACACACCTTTATCCCTTTCCCGTTTAGTATGGCTTCACTTATCAAACCACACTTCACGCTGACGCACTTTCCAATCATCATTCCGCAACAAGGCAATGGAATGAACCGTACCTGTTGCACCTCCATTCTCTCGCTCTTAAACATAATCTCTTCATCATGCGGTGCTGCTAACGTTACCAAAAAGATGGCTCCACCACGGTTTGACCCCTCCCAGCAGGTCGTCGTGTTCGTGGTGGAAACTTGAACATTACAGTACATTTTCGCAGTTTTGATTGGTATCGATTTTCTAAAAATAATCTCTCCGCTATCTCGGCAAAATCTCCATTTGAACGCTTATTCTTACTGGTCCCTTTTGGATGGCCACTCAAATTACGGCCAACTTTGCTCAGACAAAAGCTTATTACCAACGAGAAGTTTTTTCCGCTTCCCTATTGGTGCCAGCGTTAGCGCTGGTTTTCATTTTACAGACTCAATATGTAGGTTTACAAATACATCGATTCCACAAAAATGGTATAATTATGTGTATAGTTGTTGCCGAGCACGACTCGTCCACAGAAGCGGGTCACAACATTTCTGAAGAAATTTCAAATCAATTGTATAATTCTGTTACAATATTTCCCCAATACATTAAACATCCTATTTTAAATTTATCTACTAAACTACTCTGATGTGTAGTTGGTAAATCTCTTTGGAAACAAACCCAATCCGAAATGTAAAATTAGGTACAAATATTTCAATGATGCGCACAATACGGCATATGAAGTCATACGTAAGAATAAATGAAAAAATATATACAAACAATTTCTTAAAGAATCATAGTATTTTGAATAATATTTACGAAAATGTCCTCCGAATTAAAAGCTAATTGGAGTATTTATAAAAATTCATTCCTTTAGCAGAAATTTAAAAACCCCATTTGATCATGGCTGTTATCAACCGTCTTTTGACGAAGAACGGATAGCAAGCTGCAGTTTATAGGAAATACAAACTGTTAGATTGTTCATAGCATAATATGCTCATTTAGTAATTGTTTCAATATTTTTTTAGTGTTTATGGTATGATACTCTTCTCATAAATATTTTTTCAATTTTCACCAGGAGCTCATTTCAACAAATTTGCTGTTCCACAATTTTTGCCACGCTCAGAATGTCAAATAGCTGCATGCGGCTCGCTAGCCGTTCTTTGCCGACAACTGGTAGAAACCATCAAACAATTAGATGGATAGAAACTCCAACCTTTATCACTTTGTATCACACAAATCAAACATTCCAAATCACCGACACGTACAATGTAAAACTGTCTACAAAATCATAGCTTAGGAGCACCGTGTGTTGGAACGGGGCTGGATCAAATCCCCAAATGATTACGCACGCCAAAGCAACGCATATGGTTTTCGTATTTTGGCGCTCGCTGTTCGTACACGCGAAAAATAATCATAACCACCCACACTCTCGGTGTCTCGGTCTAATGCTAAGTCCGTGTTAAGCACGCACTTAGAAAGAAAAAATAAAACTATTGCACACAACCCAGACACAACCATGAACTTCCACGAGCAAACATTTTATCATGCATAAACACAATTTGTTTTCGCTGCTACTGAAAACAAACGGAAAGGTTTTGTGCATGGTAAATATTTATCCGTTCCGTTAGATCAAATGTAGCCTGTCAGCTGTTGCCTTGTTGCGATAATGATCCTTTACCAGCTGATGTCGTTATAAATTGTTATACCATTTTTTAATTTATACGCTAACAGACATTGCTTCTGGGTGACCCGGTGTCTTAATGGTTGCCGTTTCTGATATTCACACGATAGGAAGGAGACAAAATCCCCAGCGGGTGTGCGTTTTCTTCGAAACGAAAGATGTCAGGGAATATCTCATTAAAGTTTTAAATCAATATCCCGACAAATAACGAAGTTCCAGCCCAAAGAATATTCCCCAGTTTTGTCAAGTGTTAGCGACATAGCTTATTAGTACTGGAGGACATCAATTGTTACTTAGATTTATCTCGTTTTGATATTAACTGAGCATTTCAAAAATCCAAACAATAGAAAATATATAGATAATCATCAAGTAATGGACTGTCTGAAATAGAATCTGTAGAAGATTTCATAAAACCTTGCTGATATACTTATGTAATCTTATTTATATTTTACCGCAACCTTTTGTGTGTGCGTTGAATGAAGATGTATTCAAATTCTCTTACCTAAAACGATAGAAAAGATAGAAAAAAACAATTTAGCGATGAGGTATTTATTGTAAATTACTGCAGCGTGTGCCGTATTGTATATTTAGCATTATAATGTATTAAAAATTGAACAAAATGAGACATCTTAATATCCTCCTCTAGGCTAATCAAAATGTATCATACATCACCACCCACTAGGTTAATCCAAAGAGGTAATTGGATCAGACGGAACGATTACTCATACACAAATGTGCAACAGTTTCCAGTGCAATGCCAGCTGCGTTTGCTAAATCGGCAAAAGGCTGAAGTATATGCTCATTGTGCAGCGTCCACACTGCTTGCCCACTTTCCCCTACGGATGGAAATTCACATTTTATAGTCAGTAGTCCGCAGACCGGTAAACGGCTTGATCTTCCCCGTCAACCGGATACACGAACATGCTACAAAGTGAGGTCGAGTGTGTGTGTGTTGTGGTGAACTGGAGTACAGTTTCCAACAACAACGAAAGAAAGAAAAAAAAACCTCCGAGTGGCAAAGATACGATACAAACGCTTCCCATACACTCCTTAACCTTGGGGAAGTTTAATTTCTTTCCATTTTTGCCTAACCTATCGCTCGGTACCGGCCCATAGCAACAGTGAATCGGAAGGCTATTTTTAAAAATAATTTTCCAAACAGCACATATTACATACATCGCACGCATTATGTGTGCCAACCGGCAGGGGTTCGGGTTAGCCGATACTCCCGTAAGCGGTACTTACACACGGGTTGCCACACCGCGCACCATAGGCGGAAAAAGGGTTTTTGGAATGCGTGCGTGCACTTTACCAACAACCGAGTTCCTTCCCCGAGTGGGAGGTGTACGGGTGTGCAGTGTAATGGGTCATCCTGGAGGAAGGAGCTAGTGCACCCACCAGGATCTTTTCCCCTCCTTCCCCTTTATCATCGTCACGTACACGTCACCGGCAAGTGAAACGCTGATGTGAAACACCAATGATTGATATGACCATGTGCAACCGCTCCTTCTTTTTCCACCGCGCGCCACAAAGGCTGCGAATCTTTCCCTGCGGGACGATAGTCACACCAGATCACCTCGAAACGGCTCTGCGCTCCGACTGCCATTGTGCGCTTCCCCTGCGAAAACCATTTCCCTGGGATGGGAGAAGAAACCACTTGATCTGCGTGGGCACTTGAACCGCCCGGTTCCAAGGTCCTGTCCCTCCTGACATGCGGCATATGATGTGGTATCTACACACCCCGCCCTTAAGAGCGGCAGAGTTGAGAAAATCTACACTTCTTCAACTCGATCATCACACACGCTTCACGATCGCTGTAGTGCCCGAAGAGGGAAGAAGCATTACTGGTTAGAAGGTTACCCGAATGCACAGTAAATCAGCTCTGAAGTGGTCGTACATCAAGATAAGCAAGGCGATGCCACAGAACCACGGCTCATTATGATACTTTCCTTGCGCTGAGTTACTCCGGTGCACACAGTGTCTCGAATATCGGGATTGAATGTACAATAAACTAAAAAAACAAACGACAAACACCCGATGTTATGTACAAATCTATTGGGAAATGAATCGTCGACAGAGCGCTTTCGCGATGTCAATCTACAGCTTCTTCATCGAGCGGCTGAACACATAAGAGCGAGTAATAAACGCTTTCAATTTTCACATCTGTTCATCATACGTCTCATTGCTGGGCGTGTCTTGCATTGCGTGGAGCACAGTCACCACAACATCGAGGAAATGTTTGCAACCAAACGTTTGCCGGAGGTAAATGCCCTTCAATACACTAACCGTTCCAGTAAAGCGGCCATGTTCTCTTGTTGCAACTTCCTTACGCACCATAGATCAGCCGTCGTCTAGGAGTTCCAAAAATAAACTCCACTACGTACCACGTTTGCCAAACCCCTGTCGGGAGAATAGTGCTGGTATAGTGTACTTGAGTTATATTTTATTATCACATTATAATTATACCATCTCCAAACCCGCACAAGAGCACCGTATACTGCCCTCAACATGACAGAGGCAATCATAAATTGGCCATGTCATAATTTTAGAACATAACCTCATCGTTTGATAGCAATGCATATTAACTTTGCAACCTCTGGAGACGGTTCCCGACTCCCGATGAGTCCCGAGGGACCGATTCTCAACGTTTCGATGCTTATTCTAGACCAACATTAGCCCAATAAATATCGCACTCTTCGTTCGCCTACGTTCGCTGTGCTAAAAATCGCACTGCCATGTTATATTTTGATGTTGTATAAATTTCCCCATCAAATTGCAAAACCACCATCAAGACAAACGGATAAAATATGTTTCCGCGAGAGAGTGTACATTTTCTAATAACCGGCAAAAATGACTTCCGACCATAAGAAACGGGAGTACCATCGTCAGCAACATTATCAGCGACATCAATCTTTGTGGTATGCGATTGTTTCTTTTTTTGCTAAACAGAACGTCTTGTGTACGCTGAATTCTTTCTTCTATGCGTTACAAGCACCCGGGTTCCTATCGCTTCACGTTATGCTTAATTAACGCCAACTTAACCTTCCGCGCTGTGATGACGATGATGATGGCGGCATGGAAAATTGCTGTGACTAATTAATCAAAAATCTCACCTCCAACCCACATTCTCTGCCAAAGTCCGAGCGCTTTCCGACATCTTTCACGTTCTTAGCTTAGTGTGGTTTTTTATGTTTTTTGCTTTGCCACCAAACGGAACATTTACAAAAACCCTTTGCCGCACACGACTGTCTCTAGCAGCCATAGGACGCGTAGTTTTGGAAAAAAACGTACAAAACATACACACCCATACTAAACAAATTCCTTCCGTAGCTAATCTTAATGAACGCTAAACAAAACGAGCGGACCAAGGGAGGTTATATACACCAAATTGGTGACCTCTACTTCAAAACACCGCTAGTATTGTCTATGGCTGTATCTTTATCGCACACCGAAAGTCATCTTCATTTTGGACTTTGTGTTTGGAGCACAAAACCGACCATAGACATAGGCAGCAGTTGCCCAGGGAGAGGTGATCCGAGGGTGGCGAACGTAGGCGATCCAATTAGCTCATGACTAATTTCTTCAAATAGTGCGGCGCTTGGAACGGATGGAACTGGAGCAAATACAGGCAAAAAATTGCACAGAGCTAAACTACTCCCTGTCTCAGGACCGAAGTCATCCCAATGATAACCTTCCTTTAGCGATGGGCAACTTCTGCAGATGCCTCGAAAGATGATGCCATAGGAAGCAGTTAGGTCACGGAGAGGCTATCGCTTATCTTCGATTCAAAAATCTGTCTGCGCCACACCACTGGGCGGTCATTATTGTGTAGGTAGGAAAGCACATTGCAGAACGACGTCCCAATTGAGACGGGATGAAACTTCACAGCCACACAAACACACCCGAGGACACCACTATCGGCGGTACCGCCGCTGGGGTCAAGATAGGAATGTAACCGCGTACATTTATTTATATTGCTACAATCACTAAAGCCTGGGCAAGAATTATTTACATGCATGTGCCGGAGGCTAGGCACGTCTGGGATGCACTGCCCGGAATCGTCTGGACTGGTGATGGAGGAGTGGTGTCTGGGTGCATCTTATTAAGTGTCGTCCATTCGTTTGGTACATTCCGGCAGAATGCAGACGCCCCACCCCAGAAACGTAGAAGGTACGCGTACGTGCGTGGAATGTGTCCGATGAAGCAATTAGTGTCGATTTGGACCTCAACATTCTCGACCTTGAGTTGGGTTGCAATTTAAAATGGATCGGACGATTTGATATGCGATAAGAAATGCGTGTTTCCAAGCGCTGCTGTACTGTGTTTGAGGTTAGTTAATTTTATTTTACCCCGTAGGTTTTTGAAATAAGTATTGTGGTCGTTTCGTGTTTTGTATCAATGTAGTAGCTGCAGTTGTGACGGTGTTTTTCGACCAAAGTCGTCTTTTTTACAATGTACCATAAAACTCTTTCGAAGAATTGTGATTAATCAAACCTTTACGCTTTTAATATGGTGCGCCCGCTCCGCGTACGCTCATGAATCAGCGAAATTCGTAGCACACAGCAGTAGAACTTTAAAGTTATCATTAAAAACAATAACATGGCACATCAAACCGGTCGTCCCGGGCTATGGTTTCGACCAGCGAACCAGCGCTGCAACGCAAGGGGATAGCAGCAATCGGAACAAAACTGATACCGAGCGCTCGATGAGTCAGACACTATTTTTGTGCCGGTTCCTATCCCTGGAAATGGCACACGCCATCAACCGGTGCAGGGGTGTCCCGGAAGGAACGGACGAGGGCGAGCTGGACGACCGCACAAGACACGATTTTGCAAAACACTCCATCACGGCGGGCACATTTTCTTTCTTTTCCTGCACACACGTTTAAAGGCAGGCCTGTGTGTATATCAAGACCTCGCATCATCATCATCATCATCAGGCAGCAGCAGCAGTGAGCAACATTGGGGCGACCACATACTGACAGTTAATCCCGCGAGTCCAGTCTCGGCTAGAAGCGCTACACTGACCGCTCCCTGTTAGCCATCCTATCGGTTAGAGGCTGCTGCAAAACACGATGAGCTAATCCACCAATCTGAAACCAACCTCTGGGACTCGACGGATGGGAATGTTGAGGAGGGGTCACACACACACAATAACAACAGCACAGCATATTCAAATGATGCAACTGTACAATAAATTAATGCTGTGATAAGCGACCTCCCAGTCCGGTGGGACTTGTACCGTATGTATGGACAACTTTGGACGACAGCGTCACCGAGTGATAGTAGAAGAATTCTGAGTTGTTAAAAAAATAAACCCAAAGCAAGAATTGCAGTACAGCGTTATGTGCGGCTGTTCCACATAATCTCAAGCTAAAGCACGGCTGGACCTACGGTTTGATAAGGAAAGCACTTAATCCTAATCCGGAAATGACAACAATAAAATGTGGCTATCGGTTTGCTTCCACCATATCACGGCTGCAGCTTGCCAGGGTGGTTGATCCAGCTATAAGCTTTCCCGGGGCCACAAGAAAAAGACCCCCATTTGCAGGGTGGACTTTCTATTTATTGCGTTGCATTCACCGAACCTCTACACCACCTTCACCAGAGCTCGTAGGAGAGCGAGAAACGAAAAGGAAAAGCCGTATGTTTTCCACTTCAATAATCTTGTTTTTCTCCACGGCACACCTCAAAACTGTAACAACGGCGGATTGCGCGGAAGATAAAACACTCGGATCGAAGTGAATATGATTGCTATAATATTGAAAGTCTGGCGCAGAGATAATGGTGATGATGATGGCGGTGGTGGCTGGGGGATGTTGTACCAACACAACATTGGCCAACAATTGCACTTTGCCGGTTTTGTTGCGGAACGAAATCTTGAAGAAAGCTCGCCCAAAAAACTCCAGCCACGCGTCCGATTATAATCTGCCCTAGGAAAAGCAACCATTTGCTTTCGAGCGCAAAACGTTATCGCCGATCGGTACAAATCCGCGCGGGGAATGAAAATTTGCACCGAAACCGCTTCTTTGCGATTTATTCAGCTGCTTAACAATCGCCTACCTTAACACCGATTATCCCCGTTCGTCCCGTGGGACATTAGCGAGACACCTGATGCAGGTTGAAGGTACGAGAACACCGTGAATAATATCGTTCGCTTACGGTGGATGGTGGTGCCATGGAGTAACAATTTCTGACGCCTTCTGCCATCACCATAAACCATCGCCAAGGGATGCAATTGGCATCGGAATGGAGTTAAGGGGGTGGGAGAGCATGAAAATTGCCACTCCAAAATGGCAATTTTCTTCCAGTTCACACCGTGAAACTGTCAATTAAGCATAAGAGGAATGGTACGGAACGAACCAACGCAAAGGCAAGAAGTTGAACGGCCAATTCTCACACCACCCTTGGAGAGTGTTTTGCCACACCGGAAATCTTTTTCTTTTCCATTATCGAAAATTGTTTCTCTATTTTCCCAAACGTGATGATGGAAGTGATTTTTGTTTTCCACCGCGTTGATAAAGAAATATTGAACGAGACGAGAGAGAAAAAAAACCGCTCCCACCAAATGGAAGAAGATACAGCACAGGGGAAGTGGTCAATCATTTTCTTTTTCTTTCGATAAAACCCGGAAAAAGGCGCAATGCAATGCAACAACACCGGTTGTCATAAATCAGTCGCAAGGTTTCCGCACGTTTTAACAGAAAACAGCTGGCCGGTGATAGAATGCGACCACTACACAATGCTTGCTTCCTCTCTGGGTCAGGTGGGGGCACCGAAATGCAAGATACGTTCCAAGCTGAGAATAAATTTCTCATTGAGCAGCGGGCGATTTCGATTTCGACTTCAGCTGACGACTGTGCGGGTTCCGTTCGGTTTGGCGCCATGTTGGGTGAAATATTTCGTGTGTCCCAACGCAAAACACCCTACCGACCGCGAGAGGTAAACATGGATATGCATCTCTTGAGATCGTCTAGTCTAGACACTATAGCACCAAGTACCCGTGCTATAAAATGACAAATTTAAAAATATTTGTACTTGTTCGGGTCAAACGAAACAAAACTGACTTGCAAATTAAGTATTAATGCTAGCAGAGTAAAAAGAACTCGGTTCATGGTTTTTATTTATATGAAAAAAATGGGTTGTAATCCCAACGATTATTACCCTTGATGACCATACCATAACCCGTACCATAATTATTGCATTTTTACCGATTCGCTTTGGAGCAAAAGGACGTGAAGTCATTAGACGGTTTGGCCAAGAACATTAGCTGACCGTGCTGCGCCAACCGGCAATGGGACGGTCTGGCGAAACCTGAAACCGTTCTTGAATGAACATGGGTACGGGTGGCACTAAGCTAATCTGGAAGAACAGGACCAGCAGCGTCTGTGTAGGTGAACACATACGAACGGGTTGATGAAGCAAAATTCATGTGCGCTGATTGCTATTTAATTAGGCGCATATTTTTACTGCACCGTGTATGTGTGTGAGCATACACTGCATATACATTGTTGGTATACTGCATAAAACAAATTATATGCTGCTTGACCCTCATGAAGGTTTTGTTGGCATTACGTTTACACTTTCGAGTGTAATTAGAATTATTGTATTTTGATTGTTTTTACAACTATTAATTATGTCTATTGTGTGGAGTATATTCATTTGAAAATAATTTTTCTATATGTGTAGAATAATTCACCCAATCATCACTCGTAGTCAAGTTTTTGTTCCTTCAAAGTAAGGTTAGTACTCCATTATGCAGTGGGATCTTATCACTCTAATATACCGAAGGTCGTTGAAAGAATCTCCTTTGGAATTGGTGACAGAGTTCATCTGTTTGGCTAAACAAAGACAAGCAAGTACTTATTTACATGCAAGAGTAGCCTGTAGTAGATCATTCAACTTTGCGAGGCTTGGATATCTATTGGTTTACTGAATCTAAGGCAATCAAATCCTATGGGAGGGAAATCCCTTACCATAGAATATGTCGAGTTTCTTGAAGTATCTTGGTCAAAAATATGAAAAGACATCAGATCAGATACAACAACTCTAATCTCAATAATGTTATTGTCCTGAACAGACATCTAAATCTGATAAGATCAACTTCAAATTGTATATTATGAGCTGTTAAACTGGTCCATTATTATAACGGTGTGGCCAACAATATAGCAAGATAAAATTCTTATGACTCCACTAATATAGAACAACTCTTCCTACTCGTCATATTTACCTCACAAAACATTGTGAGCCATTCACTCACTAAATTCCAATCTTATTCTAGCTGACAATGCAACAGATCTGCAAAAAAACGACTGCAATATAAATATACTTTCAGAACACTTTAAAGCGTTCTTCACCATCAAACACAACATTTAAACACAACCACCTCATCAAATGAAGGTGATCGGTTGGCCGCTTCACCGCTTCCAACTAAGCTGTTGCGAGCCATGAATTATTCAACGCAAAAACCATCCACAATATTAGTATCCATTACACGTTTCGTCACCACGATCGTCCCCAAGGTCATCTAAGCGAAAAAGAAACCAAAACATCTTCTTTTGTTTGCCAACATTGGTATGCACATCCCGGAAGACGCAACGGCAGGGAAAACTTCCTTCGTTTTAAAGACTTTAGGTTAAATTATATCAAAACACAGCTGTTCCAAGCGGAGACTCTCCTACCGCCGGTATTGAACAACACGCACACACCTTTTTCGCTGCGGACGGATGTTCCCTTTGGTGATAAATGCTAATGCCTTGCAGTGTCAATCTCTTTAAAATCCTTCACGCTTCAGAAGCGCGGCACGCGAAAACAAGGTAGCTTTTCCCAACCTTGACAAGCACGCGAACACCGGCAGTAATGGGGCGTGCCCGTACTAGCGGTACGTTCATACAATTATGACAGATTCCGTCCGCGTGACAGCAGAGCCTCTCCGAGAAGAACGCGTGTCCGGAGTTGGTGTGGAATGATTGATGATCTTACGGGAAAGCGGACAGATTGTGTTGCAAAAATTGTATTACACACTGCAAAACCAACATAAGCAAAATGGAAGAGCTCTCTCTCTCTCTCGTCTGTTGCCGCATGTCGTCGATCAGTGGCAGTGACAGCAGGACATGTACAGACCAAGGCTATTATATGAGACCAGGTGGTGGAATACAGAGCGATTTGACGTTTTGCGATCTGACGTAAGTCCTCCGGAGCAGCGAGAGCTCTGCTGTCACATTGTACCGTTGATCGCGTTGTTTATTATTGTTAAAAGCTTTTACAAGTGCGTGAAAATACGATCGAATCTATTAAACTAATTTTTGTTTTGCGATTAGCGAAAAGTTATTATTGTTTGCCAATAAGGAAGTGTTACAGTGTTATTTTGTGCGTGAAAAACTAAAGGAATAATGTCAAGCTCGTGTGCTGTTGCCAGCTGCAAGCATAACCAAGCTGCAGCTAAAAGGCAAGGCAATATGATAACATTTCATAGATTTCCATTGCACGGAGAGGTACGGGATCATTAGAATCGGTTTTGTAGACGAGATAAACAATGGAATCCTCCAAAATGTGGCGTTATTTGTTAGACGCATTTTCGTATTCCTGATTAACGACTGATTTGATTTTTAAATCTGACGTATGTCCTCTGAAGATGTCGAGGGTCAAAATAGCTATTCCACCACCTGGTCTCATATAATAGCCTTGGTACAGACCCCGAGATGTTTCGAATGCGTTCGTTCACTCGGAAAGACGCAACGCAGCTCAAATGTAAGTAAACAAAAGCCACAAAACATACGCCTCAATTTAATTTCACTTTCCTATTCATTCTTTGTTTGCTTGCGATGTTCGACGGATGGACAGCATACTCATATAGCCATACATCACCCACGGTTGGGACGCTACGGGCTGGCAGGCAAATTGTCGTAGACCGACGTGCACCGCTAAGCGAGCCACAAGGCACGCAACCATTTGCAATTCATGAATGAGCGCTGCGTCTCGTCGATGATGGAGCGCGAAGAATTCCCAAAACCAAAAGCTGACACATCCTTTCGAACTGTTGAGCGACCGGGGCCTGTCTCAATGATCGCTTCAATGTTACGCTCCGAAAACGATTACATTGATGCGCAATTTGCCAGCGGCCGTATTTATGCACACAGATCTTGGGGTCGTCGCCACCGCCAGCGAAAGCATAGCGGACAGTGCTTCCTCTGCTTGTGGTTGTGATGTAAGGCAGCCCAACACACGAGACCAGATGTTATACACACAGATTGCAAAAAAAATTATATCAAAAATCATACACAAACTGCCCAAGGGAACAACCACGCTCTTCTTCGACGAGCGTTTTATTTCACCTTCTAACAGTGGAGTTGCCACTCACTTTTTTCAGTTTTCAAACCATCCGCTTCCGTCCATTTAACCTGGTGCTCTGCAAATTGCAGCATAACTATTGCCCTTCATATATAAAAAAAACATTCAGCAAATGATACATCTGATGGTTGGAAAGTGTATTGACCTTTCACCAGGCGGTTTTACAGCTTAAAGAGGCTCATCTCACGTTCACGTTGTTTTTGAGGTGGAGGTTTTTTTCCCTGCCCAAACAAAACGGAAAACATCTTCTTCTGACCAACGGAAAATCAATTGCCTATACACATAACCCACACAAAAAAATAACACATTATAATGATGCCACCGAAACTGAAGTGCACAAATAAATAGACATTAAATTAAAAAGTCTGCCACGGTTGCGGAGTATGCATTACGGCGGACGGATTCGCGTGGAGTGCCTTCGCTTTGGCGAGACTTTCTCCCAAGCACTTTTCACGGTGGAGCTACAACATAATACCTATTCACACAGCATCATCATCATGAGATGAAAGATAGGAAGTGTACGCAATAAAAAAGCGCGCAATTAATGGTCAAATTAATAATGTCTACAAAGCAAAATATTGTACAAACTATTATAAAATTATAAAAATTTCTTATTACCATTTTTTTTTATTTTGTAAAAACCTTCCTGGCGCACACTGAATTGGAAGCAACAGCTCACGAAACGATTTATCTTCACATAAATCATTCACAACTCGATGATCCCACCTAATAATGGTCATGCAAACATCTATAGAATTTCGGTGCAACCGTACCCAGTTTACAGAAGCAGATATTTTACGTCTCGCACAAAGGTGCTGGCGAAACGTCGGAGAATTGAGTCAATTGAATAATTGATCCGAAAACATGTCAACGTCAAATCAACCCGTTTGGGCCCATGCCCGGAGTGACGTTCAGCACCAAGTCGGCATCCGGTGGCTTTTGGATGTGGATTATTTTTTTTTTATTTCATCGCCGGCAGAAAAGAAACGAATGGAACTTTCCCTTTGTGTGTACCATTCCTCTACTTGAGCGATAGCTTATCTTTTTTACTTTTTCGAACACGTTCTTCACTACAGTGCGTAGCATAACTGTACGCGTAGTTATCAAAAACACTTTTTTTTTCGATAAACTTCTTCAAAGTAAAAGCTGTATGCTCCGTTTTTGTAAAAAAAAGTTCATTCGTTCAAAAAGTTAATTTTCATTTTGGTACCTTAAAAAATGGACCCTTTCAATGAATGTTTATGAGTTTTCTAATCGATCACAAATATCATGATTGTATTGAGACTTTTTCAAATCGCAAATGTTATCTGACAAGAAATCTAAAACACAGTATGAAAACATACAGTAAGAAAAAAAAACAATTTGCCACAAACTCGAACTGGCGATTTTTAACTATTTTGCCTATACCAATAGAGTAGAATGTCTTATAAGGTACCTAGCATCCTATAATCAAACATTTTAAATTATTAAATTTAAATAATGTCATAAAATGGAAAATAGTTTATGTTAATAGTGTATAGAGCACTGATTGCTTCAAGCGTTGATTATCTATCAACGGAGGAATGGGGAATCTTTTTTACATTTTTAATGACAATTGTATCTTGTAGATCGTAATATAATTTTCAAAATATTTTTTTTTTCACAATTTAAATTACATTTTAAGTATTGTATTACTCTTTAGAACTTACTAATAGATCAATTTTATCTATTCTTCAATTCTATTCGTATAGTTACGTTACGCACTGTACGCGATAAGAGAAACGATTCGTCGGGGACTCATTTGAAGGACACCGCCGAAAAACATTCAAATGTCCGATAGTTTATCATGCCTAAAATCCATCCGATTGCCCCTTGAAGTATAGAAACTGTATATTAAAGAACAAGGAAAAGAAAGCCTGTCGTGGAAGTCTGTTACTCTCATTAGGTGGCTAAACACTGGGAGCAAAGGGCACCGCATACAAGATGCGGCCAAACGCCCTCAGGGTCCGTGTCATAGGTTCACAAACTTCCTATACGGGTGTTCGCTAGCTGCTCACCCCTCGGGGCCATCTCGGAAGCCAATCCCGGGCGACCAATTCCGGTCGGGGTCTGAAGCGTATTGATTGATTTATTGGAAACAAAATTAAATTAATCGACCATCGCTTAACGAATCGATGCAACCTCTCCCCTATCATATCCAGCGGTTGCATTCCACGACACCGATTGATCACGTTTTGTCAAAGACCTTTTTTCCGTTTCCTCCTACGTGTGGTGCTCGGGGACGACGGCCCGAGTAGCAGCTACTTTTGCTTTATTGCACCCGTGAACCGAAGAATCATGCGCCGTTTTTATGACGGTGGCAGCAATGTTTGATTGCTGCCGGCCTATTGTTATAAAGCCGCTTTCCCGCATCTTGCCATTCGATTGGAGCATAGCGCTTAGGAAGGTTCAAGTTGAGTTTGTCGACTTTCGCTCTCCGCACAACGCGTTTTGCGAAGGCAAAAGCGGCAAAACTAGTACGGGAGACCGAACTCGGTCGCCGTACGGAATCAGTCACCGGAACGACCGGAAACAGGGAACAGTGTGCTGGTTATGTCGCGAGATTTTTTTCGTTTACAGTTTAATGGTCTGTCTGACCTGAGAAAGTAACATGATAAGGGTTCGTCCCGCGGAAGAACGGTCCCGCTGGTACAGCAATGATTAGCTCGTATAAATATATGATTATTATTGAAGGCAGCGACATAAATATCGATCATTGGGAAAAACTTTCTAGTGTTGGAATTTATTAAAATAATACGCTGCAGCGTAACCGGCCAGCCCAAACTGTCCTGACTAATTACGGAGTTTTATTTTCAATTAATTAACAAACACAAATTTATTTGACCATTGAAAACGGAAACTGGTTCATTCAAACAGCCTTCAAAGTGTGCGCTAGTCAAACCTCCACAAACCAAGTTGTGGTTGTAACATGAGTAAACGGCGATGGAAGAAAGATGTACTAAACAGAACCGACCCATCCATGTATGACTGACTGGCAATTTAAATGTAAATATTTACAATTGCCTTTCGGATTCACATGCCGAAATGCTTAAATGCCACCCGCATCCTACTAAACAAAGCCGAAGCACCACCAACCAACCAGCTGCTCCATTTAGTTGAGAGGAATGTCCTCGGCGATAAAAAGAATTATATTACCAGCCCTCCGTGTCAGCTGGATGTGCATTGCTCATATAATCCATTCCGACCATTTTCCGCGCTGGTATTTGGTTTATGAAGTTTTGCACAAAGTACAAATTTTCCACGTTCGTATGGAATAACAAAACTGGTTTCGTTATGATTCAATTTAAAGGGGGAGCAACTTTTATTACCAACAAGATGTGAGTGATTTGTTAGATAAACCTTCATTTTTTCTATGATATTTTATACATGAAGCTGTGTGTGGTATATTTTCTTTTTCGTGCGCAAACTTCACCATCAACAATTTATGGTACCAGTATGATCATGAGAACAAATATAACCGTTTCACTCCCTCTCGTTTAATGTAATAAGCTCATAAAAATTCATTCAAAGCACTATCTTCTTCCCTTTGCGTCAGTGTGCGGACGGCACGTGCAGCACTTCTAATTTGAATAATTATGTCACTCATTACCCAGCGGGATGTGCATTCATGTCATGTTGGCTGTCGCGTTTGAAGATATTAACTACAAAATGGTCACTCAAACATTGTGACGTATGCGACAATTAATCCGCTGTGACTTTTGTAAGTAAATCTTACATTGTAGTGGCAGCATAATTCAAATGGTGAAAATTACAACAAACTTGGACGAGAATTCCCTTACAAACAAATGTAAATGTTAATGTGACAAACGATGTTTGTTGTTGTGATTATAAACGAATCGTATTCGTGTATTGTTCTACATCATTTAAACCTGAATTTTACATTTATGCTTTACTAACGGTCCCATGGCCTCGTGCTACGGCTGTCGGTCTGCTACACGGAAGGTCGAGGATTGGATCTCATCTAGTTTCACACAGGAGAAACTTTTGTTATACCGTTCTACCGTGAGCTTCTCGCTTAAGTGAGAACAAATATCTTTAAACCTTATCTGAATCACCATACTTTCGTAAGTAAAGGACAAATTTTAAAGCACTTGATCAACCTTTCCAATATTTTCCCTCTTTATTTTACTCGCTTATCGTTTACCTATATGTGAAACTATGTGTGAAAGAACGTTTCGGGCTTGAAGTTCTCACCTCAAAATACCCTTTTCAAAACGCTACCATCAACTAGTGAAACATGCCGCCAACGTTAAATGCCACACCCACATCGCTTCCGCGCCGATTCTGGAGTGAAGACATCCGATGAAGATAACACGGGAAACATACTTTCACCCGAAGCGCGTTGCTTTTCTCTCCACTTGTAGCTGTGCTTCTACTTCTTACCGCTGGTGTAACTCAAGCACCAGAACAACACTCGCCCATTACGGGGTTAAATGCTTCCTTCTTTATGTTTCCTTATCGAACGGCCCTTTTTTTCACTATCCTATCGCTAACAACCCTGCCCAAAGCATCTGGATAACACCCTTTAAAAACACACACACACGTGCGCGCACACAATGATGACTTTCCCTTTATGGCTTTACTATTTCGCCGACGATAGACGACACCGTCTTGGAGAACAAGAAACGTAAAGCCATCGCTTGATAAGCAGTAGCGAGGGAAGTGATCGGTTTGACACTTGTGGCACTTAATTTCGGGAAAAGCGAGTCTTATCAAATCGGTCCGTTTATTGTCTGTTTATTGCCCGTTCGTGTCAAGTTCCATTTTTTTTAACCTTTCACCGTTGAGCAGAGAAGCTAGCTCAGAAAACCGACAACTCTACAGCCAGATCTTACAAATTTGACTGCTTTATTCAGCTCTTAATGCAATAACCGTCAAACGAGATAGCTGCCGGCTGTAGCAGAGCAAGCAAGAACAATAAATCTGTTGTACCGAGACATCATTTAAAGCACGTTCAAGGCGGTGCACTGTTTCGTCATCGAGACGATTTAAACACAAAGATTCAAATTACAGAGATTCATTCCGTTCGATTCGTTCGACACGTAAACCAGTGGGACGTAGTAAATGAATCTTGTAAACTTGTGTACAGAATTACCTGTGGATATCGTTCGTAAATCCCACGTAAAAATGACGAGCCCGAGCTTTAAATGGCAGACTGCCCAAATATGGCAAACGGCCAAACGAAAGTGAGAGAATGACTTGTTTTACCGCTACAAGATATAGGTCAACTGTACATGCAAATGGTGCTTGATGAAAACAATTAAGATTTGATATCTACAATCGACGACACCCAATAAATTGACACTTTCGTACGTTGTTAAAAAAAACTCAATTTCTCCATTATCCTCTACCTTTTCTCAGCACCTCAACAGTACGTCAGCAACGTTCTTCGTTATTTATATTTCCTTTGTCTTATCTGTCCCACCCAAACACTCTGCAATAACTCTTGCTATTCTGTTGAAACACTTCAACGACTACACAATCCAATAGCGCGACGCTTTCTATCTCTGAAGTGGTAGTTTGTTGAATCGATAATAACTATAACCACCAAATTGGATATTGGACTTGCGGGAAGAGTTAGTTCCAAGGGTGCAAGATATTATTGCAAAACCTTCCATTCCGAGGATGGTTCAACTGAGTTCACTCTGGTCCTTGGACGGTCCCATGTTCTTGTGCTTGGACATTCTATTTAATGCACAATAAGATTGTGGAAATAATCCCATATAGAGCAGCTCTCCACAGAGCTGATGTGACTATTCAGTTACATGCGGAACAAAAAAGTCTAGAAAGGCGTTATATGATAAACATACAGAGGTCGTTGGAACGAAAACCAGCGAATCATTCGGACAAATCATACAGCATAGTCGTCGGCTATTAGCTATAGGCGATACTTAAGACATAAAGCAGCTTATTGAGGCAGGTCTAGATTGACATCTTGCAGGTGTCTGTTTGCGTCTACTGAAAATGCTTTACATTTGTCAGAATTGAATCGCCTAGCTCGAAACGACTTCTCTGTATATTTGAAACGTCTATAGTAGAATTCACTGACTGTTATTCTTACTACAATCAGTCCAAATCGCTATACAGTAGCGAGATAATCATAAAACTCATAACGCTAATCATTGTATTAGTTCATATACCGTATTTCAGGTATATCCTAAGAGTTTTTCATGTTCTTCCAACTATGTCCATGTCTCAGGAGTGTGTGTAGTTACTGAGAAACAAGCAAGTTTTTTTGGTAGCGAAGTTTCCTCAGACAATAATTGCGAGTTATCCTACTTTCTGAGGTGCAAAACAAGATGGGCAGATTGCCAAATCAAGAAATCATTAAACTCTATGTTAAATTCTGAAATAGATTCGTTAGGTAAGAATTACACAGGACATTGCTCCTGACTAAACAATCTTATTCTTCTTTAGCCACTAGTGGGGATCCAACCTGATCCCATACCCTTCAAAATTGTCATTACCCAAGAGACATAATCAAAAATGTTATTCACAAAACTTTGCTACCTGTTCTTATTGTTCATGTCCAGGCAAACAACAAAATAGGCATCGAACAAAAACCGGAGCGCTGTACACTTGATCGCGAAGACCATCATCGTGTGCTGTATTTAGGGTATTTGGCTAAATGTGTCCCCCGTTCGAATGCCTGAACTGTTATATTCCATCTTCCACGGCTAGACAAGCAAAGGCGAAAAAAACTAGATGCGCCTGAAAGAATTTCGCATCCAGACCTAAGGGGTGCGTAATGTAAATAATGCCGCGGCTAACGAACGAAGACGTTGGGTCGTCGCAGTATCGTCTCGGTGTAGTTTGGGGTACACGTAGATGGGCAAGATGATGATGACGTTGGGTGACGATGGGACGGACGCATTTAAAAGGCCGACGCCGTCTCAAACGTCACCAGAACAGCAAATGTGAATGTGTGTGTTTGTGTGTTTGGAAACAATAAAAACTTGAGACTTCTCAAACCTGTCTTCACCTGTCGCCCTTCCACAGGGCGACCCTGGAGACGGCAGTGTTCGGCAACAGAACGCCTATAACGTTACCTTCTCAAGGTCGTTACCGAAATATTCTACCGGTTTATGGGTTTGCTTCTTCCTTTATGTCTCGTGGGTTCGCAGTAACTAGACGACTAATGGTGGGGATCCTCAACATCTCCGCTCTTTGCGTTTCAAACCGCACAGTCTCGTCTGCTCGAGATACAATGTGAAGAAATAACGGCGAAAGTCGAGACGGCAAGCCGTGTTGTGTAAAGACGTTAGGAAAAAGCTTATCCATTCCGTCGAACCGTCGGACCATCTTCTCCCGGACCCCGTCTCATAAGCTCATCCACAATTGTTTTTTTACCCCTCCGCGTGATGAGGCAAAATGGCTCAAAAAAAACAATGAAGATCGCCGTGGCCAATGTATGTCCGGAGCGTCAAGGCAGCTGTGTGTGTGTGTGGTCGATTTGGTGGAAAGCTTTCCCTTTTTCACGCTCTGATAAAAAAGGCATACCGCGGACCGTTTAAAAGCGTAGCCAAAGAAAAATCTTCACATTCTACTGCACAAGGAGGCACAAACAAAAACAAGGGCGTAAGCAATACAGGGAAGACACAGAAAAGAGTATACTGAAAAGCGGGTGAAACTGAACGCATGATTGTTGATTGATCTCACTTCGGGCAGACACACCCGGTACAGCTTCAGCTCGCGGAAATGATGAAGATGCGCGCGGAGTACGAGATTGTTTTTCCTCGATTACTTTTTATCAGCTAAGCGTACTGGCGTATGCCTGGCACGTGGCATCAAAACGCGAAAAATAGGTGAGCTATGGTTTCAGAAGGCGTGAAAGGTAGAAGCAAATCAAAACCATTAATTCTTCGGTGATTGACGGCAGCGCGTTTGTACATTATGGAGTTTTTAATTAAATCCATTCGAGTTTTCCAAATTATGGTCTGTTTCTATATCAAAATTTATGAGTTTTTTTTTTATATTTTTGTTTTCAACAAGTTAAATGAATGCTGTTTGTTTATCATTCACTTAGCGTTATTCATCGTTATTTTATCATTTCATAAATCACACACAAACACATAATTGCCACAGTGAACCACAAAAAAATGGACCAAAAAGCCCTCCCTTATCGGACTCTCTGGTGCTGCAGGTCAGGGAATTTGAGCTGTTCGGCTTACAAAAGCTGCCCGGCAGATGTGCCAAAAGCGTACAAAAGGCACACACACGCTCGCATATATCGAAACGGACACAGACGAAAAATACGGAAAAAGAACGGGATAGATACGGATGACACGGAGCCATTTAAACCGACCAGAGCCGTCTCGTTTATCTAAGCGCCGAACCGGGCGCACGGTGGAAACATAAAAATGTGGAATTCGCGTTTTTAAAAGAACCGTGGAACCAATTTGCGAGCGATAATGGTGGCGAGTGAGTCCCTCTCGATGCGCGCACACGACAAAGAAACAATCGGAGGGTTGATTTTATGCTACGGGTATTACCAACACCAGCATAACATTCCTGCCGGGACAAACCCGTGCCCGCAACCGCACACACACACACACACGCACACACGTGCACAAGCGGGCGCGTCAACTCGCTCCGGCATTCCATGCTCTCGCATACATCTTCCATTAAGGAGCGCGTCGTTTCCAGTGCGTCACTCACACACACGCGAACACATTCTCGTGCGCTGTTAAGCATTCTTGTCCACTGCGTGTCGAAAAGGGCCTTTAAGCATACAAAGGGTAGAAACGCACGGAAGTGAAGGATCCAGGGCCCGGGTTTCTCTCTCACATATACACACACGCTCCGGCGTACAGTCTCAACAAGCAGAGGGCGTGCGTGCTGTACCACACTGATACAAAACTGTGCCATCTCGATACCGAGAAACCCGAATCTCGCAGGACATTTCAATAGGAGAAATTATTTGTGTTCATAACGAAAGTTAGAGAGAGAGAGGGAGAGAAAGCGCTCGCTCCATTTCCGATGCAATAGAACAGTTTCTTCTTTTCATGGTTTGTTTGTGGAATGTACACACAACCAAATCACCGTTGCCGCACACGCAAACCAAAGATGGATGCTGGGGATGCCATTTTTTGCACTCTCATCATCAACTGTTCGCTCTCACTCGCTCTTTCGTACGATTCGCTCGCTCATCTCGTGTTACCCAGCACCGGGAACCAGCACCCACATTCTGCACTCTTCCATCCCGTACACTTTTCCAGACAACACCCAAACCCAACTGCATCCGCGTACCCTCGTTTACAGTCCCGCGTCCAATGATTTGATTGACTGGACACTTCTCCCGTTCCTCTTTAACCCGCTCCCGTTTCCCACAACTTTCGCTCTGGATATTTCGTTTTCCTTGTTCGTTTTTTTGCCCTGACTCGCCCATCATCAGCCTAGGCAAGATTATTTTTCACAAATGGCGGCAAACCCAACCCAACCCCGTACACTCTCCGCAAACGCACACTTACCTCATACTTCAGTCCTGCCAGGCGCAACCAGGTCTCCACCTTCAGGCAGAAGGGCGAAATCGACGGTAGCATTGGTGTGCGGGTGAACTGGTACAGATACACCACGTCCTTCTCGAAGTTCACCTTGTGCACGGTGGGCTTCACTTCCTTCTCCTTCTTGGCCGGGGCGGTGGCTGCGGTCGCATCGGAACTGGTCGCCCCATCGCCGCCTTCGCCGCCCGCCGGTGCATTCTCACCGGCGGGTTTCTCCTCCGGCTTCTTATCGGCCGTGTCACCGCCGGCCGCTGCCTCACCGCCCGCAGGCTTATCTCCGGCCGCCGGTGCTGCTGCCTCGGCCGTGGTGGCGGCGGTGGCGGCTGCCGCCTGTTGGTCCACCTTCTTCTCCTCCTCGCCGGCAACGACGGGCTTGTTTTCCGTTTCGGTGGCCATTTTTATGAGTGCGTTCGCGTGCTGTTTCTGCTGTAAAAATCCGTTTTCTCGACCACGGAGCTGGGGATTGATACCGGAGGGCTGATGCTCACTGTTCTTTTGACTTTCCTGCTACTCGGCACACACCACACAAAGCAGTGCTCACTACGATCGTTTTCTAACTACCGACAAGGAGCTACGGAAAAATACCGACTGTCACTTGGCACTTTTGTCGCGACACACGCACTAGAGCACAGGGCAAAAAAATGCACGTTCCAATTCTGTGTATTTGATTTATTTCTTATGAAGATTTTCTGCAAGAAAAAGAAAAGAACGATTGATCAGCATCATCGCCTAGGAAGAATAACGGGCTCTGGCACATTAGACAAGTATTTTTTTTTTTTTTTTTTTGTTATTGTATGACGGCCTGGCCGTATTAGACTTAGTTTACCACGTAGCAGGATAGTCAATCACAGCTACGGGGGAGCGGTCCGGGTGGGATTTTGGCCCCGGTCTGTCGTGTGAGAGAGCAGCGCCGATACCACTACCCCACCGGGCCGCCCCATTAGACAAGTATTGGTGCTTATTAAAAAAAAAAGTTTTTTTTAAACTAATCCTTAATTTTTTAATGCCCAAGAAAATCAAAGTACTGCTTGGTGTACTGTACGAGAGAGCCTGTGTCGAGGATGGGCCAAACCCAATATCCCAACGATATTACTCCTACGAAAGAGAAGAGCGTCGTGAGCTAATTCGCGAAACAAAGATCGAAAACGCGCGCCGTTCGTTGCTGTTTCCTACGCCCAGATAAAGTTACTTGAATCGTTTCTGTACGGTTTTATTTTGTTTTTTGCTTTTTTCCATCCATTGAACGCACTCTACACGCTTGCAAACTAAAGGGTCTTCCACAAGTAAAAAACCACAGTCTGGATGATTTGGTTCCATTTTTTTTTTCTTCACTTCAATATCACATAGAAAATTCAACTCCCTCTTCTGCTTCTTCTGCATTTCACTTGGTTGGTCTTGGATTTAGTCAATTAATCTTGGGGAAGTTTCATTTTTTCTCTACCAACACACAGCATCAAGATTCACCACCGATGGAGTTTAGCAAAAAAAAAAACACCCCAAGAAGACCCAACACCATTCATCGTTCACTGCTCTCGAAACACAATGAAGTACCACCGTTGCAGTACACCCAACCGTCGGCAGGTACAGTCTGCACACATCAAGTGACCGTTTTTTCATCAACGCCGCGCTATCGCAGCAACCACAGCGAAAAGATCGTTCTTTTTGCAATTGTTGATACGTATTTGCTCCGTTTCTTCAGTTCGGACGCAAATTAACGAACTGCACAACATCCATCCCGGACCTGATAAAGAAGCGCACGGATCGGAAAATACGCTCGAAACCAGAAAAAGCCAAGCCTGCAAACACAAAATCCCGAACGGCGTTCCCCGTATTTCTAACCGCACTGGCAAACGGAAAGACACACCAGGCTGCGCGTCACTTGCTGCTAGGGACACACGGTATGCACTTCCAGCACACACTGCTTGTACGGGCCACCACGGTTCGAAAGATGTTGAAACTTCACTAACCCTCGGGGAAAAACTACTGCCTCTGCTGATGCTGCCGCTGCAAATGTGGGAGTTTGATACAAGCCTTCCTCTGCGGACCAACGCGCTGGCTGCTGTCGCTCAAGCTTTTTCTGGAATTGAACCACTCAGCACGCACACAGGGCCAGGGCGAGTTTTGAATGAAAGTGCGAGTCACTCACTCGTGAGCGGCTTTACGGGGAGCGCGGCGCTCAAACGGCACTCCCCGTTTATTGTATTCGAATGCCGATTGCACGCACACACACACGCAGCACTTTCTGTGTACTGATGTGTACTGTAGAGCAAGATATAATTTAAATCTTCTGATTGAATTTAAAAATTTAAAGCATTTGTGGGACGTATTAGTTACAGTTGTTCGTGTTTAATCAGTGCTAGACTGATTCCAATTGAGTCGTGCAACGTGAGTAGTAAAGATTGTTTTAAACAAGTAAAAATGTATTTGACAGCGATATATATAAGCAACTTTTTCGAATTGTGTAATATTTCTGGCAGTGGTTCTCATTACATTAGATATGAAAACTTTAATCGGGGGTTTTAGGCTGTATTTAGCTGCATTGTTTCAGTTAATCCTCTAATCACTCACCACATCGTTGAGGGTTTCGTTTTTTTCGAAATATTTTTGTCCACACGATTTGCCCATTGTTTCAATTAACCGTGTGGAATGCGGAATGAGTGCACCGTTAAAGTTTGATGGTGTTGGTGTGGAAAACGCTTCGGTTGAACGCTTGATTGCCGTTGCCTAGCAACGCTTACGGATCCGATTTCCATAACGCCCAACGTACAATGGAAGATGATGATATCACACGTTGGTCAAATTTGTTTTTGACATTTTTTAAAATAAGTATTGGAAAAATGCAAATTAACATTCTCACTCCTTAAATAGTAACATATGACCAATCTTACTAATGATTGGTATATGACCAGATAGTAATCAGACACCACGCACGAGTCATTCTATAATTATCAATGTCCAAATAGTAATTTTTGTTTCTCCAAAAACAGCGTGGGCGTTGCGATCGTGATCTTGATCGAAAGGAGCATTCTGATTCGTGATGGAATGCAGCACATTTCAGATTTTGAACTGCGGCTAGTGATATGAATGCAAAATTTGTTCCCATGCACAATCGCTAGGACAAAACAGATCATAGCTGTTCGAATGTCTCATTTTGTATATATATATATCATTTCGAGTACTTGCAGCTAGATCAATTGATTGACTAATAACATAACTGGAAGAAGGTGCGGGATGCATCAATTAAATTCCGTAAACATACACGTCTCATTCGCCCGCAGTTCATCGTCAATTTTAATAAAAAAACATCTTGACCTTACCCGTTGCATCGGCTGCATGTCCGGTGAGTCACAAGGGTAGCAATCGATTGTTTGACTCGACTTCGGAATGTGGTGTTCACGATTACCTTATTGTTTAACTTTTATTGATGAATCTTCATGCATCTCTCTCCTCTGTGATGTGCTCATCCACGAGATGCTTATTAATATAATAATCAATTCAGTTGTTATCACTGGACATACATTAGTCACTGATTGTTTTCCTAATCGTTGGAAGATGTTACAGCATAAAGTATAGTGAGCAATATCTAACCATGATCGTGTTAATTGTACAATTAAGTACGACTAATGCAAACACTTCATATTTAAACTGTCTATTGAAGTGTAAATGTTGATAAAAAAGCAATTCAAATATAACCTTCTATTGGTTCTTCTAAATCACTTTAGCTGGTTTTATGGTCTGAGGTTACACATAAGATGTTCGGTGTCATTTTCGTCATGCCATTACCAATATAGGAACAGAGTTTTATTAGGGAGGTAGAACGGTCATTGTCAGTATTGTATATAAAATTTGTCATCATGCCATTAAACGCCTCTCATTGCCACACATCTTTCTTCCAAAAAAGCACAATAAGTTGATTTTTCTTTATTCGCGCGCGAACGCAAAATTTCCTTATCATAGCAATTTTCTTTGTTTTTATTCTCGCATGTGTTTGGTCTTTTCGTGTTAACGGTTTCGTTTAGTTTGTCGGTTTTGCTTGTAAGCCTTACGTTGATAGCATTGTTCATACCAGTCCTATGTCCATAATACATTACTTAGTATGAGGTGGTTTCAATAATTTAATGAAAATAGTGCTAATCTCTCATTTGTATCGCGTGTTCGTGTGTTGTGGTTGTGGTTGTTACTATTTTTAAAACGTGTACTCGTGCTACACACATTTCATCGTTCTGCTTTACAATTGCATGTCCTGGTGTTAGCAATCCGAGGTTCACTGTATTGCTTTTGAACGCTTCTTTTCGACACGTTTCCTTACACTGTTACACATACATCCCTTCACATAAATTAGGTGCTTTGAGCATGCTATCACTAAACGGGTTTGCATATATGTTTTATCTCGCTTGTAATTGAACATTCGTTCAAATGGAACATCAGACAGAAGGCATCTTTCCTTATCACGCTCACGTTACAATGAATATAATTTGTTTGGTTTGCTGCGGTCCTGCCTTTCTCTTTGTCTAAAGCCAACGTTCAGCCTCTACCGTTAGCCCACCAATAGCAGTATTTCTGTTGTTTTGTTTCTGTTCTTGTCCTTTTCTGTAGCGCTAGTATTTAGCTGTATGCTCGTGGGTCGTTGTGCTAAAGCATAACTTATATGGCTACCTTATACACTTAAACTTAAATAACATAAACCACTTAGGAAACCGAAATCGGTTTACACACTATTTAAAGCGTGTATTTTGAGCTGCATAATTTGTAAACAATTCAAAATAGGACCATTCAACACATCCTGTTGATCAAAACGGACAAAACTGTCAAATGATTATACACAACAACGAAAAACTGACTACTGTAACCACAGTTAGCAAACGAACACTTCCTGACATTGCTTCTTCTTTTGTGGCACGCCACAACCTGACGAAGGTCTTGGTTTTGCCATTTTTGACCTGATTGAATTGCATTTACCCGCAACAGGATAGTCAGTACTACGTACAAGGGAACAGTCCAGATAATATGTTGGTTCCGGTCCTACGCAATTTTTCTTTGAAAACAAGTAACTGTCAACATACATCTTGGGATTGTTGCGTACATTAAAAAAAAAAACATAACATAATGGCTGGGACAGTATGATCGGAAAGGAACATAAGCGTTTAGAGAGCCGCACACTCACACAACTGGGCGCATAATAAACATACGAATATGCATTTTCTTGCTGGACATCGACAAAATGATCGAAAACAAAATCGGTAAACAAAAGTCTTAAAAAAAGAGTTAGTGTTCGGTTCAACACCCAAAACACACACTAGTCACATTTGTCTGCGGCAACCAGTGGAAACCGTACGATGCGCATCTGATTGCCATAGTCGCATATTACGGATCCGCATGCCGGTAGCATGATCTTTGGACAGAGTTGCATGTTGGAGCAGTCGAGCTTTACCTCGCGTGCAACCTCACCGCTCCGGGCATCCCAGACAACGAGTGCACCTGTGAACGAAACAGAAGATGTAATGAGAGTTGTATTGGGAGGAAGATTAGTACCATTTCCTGTCGTACCTGGTTTGCCCGTTACGAGAAGGGACGGCGTTAACATCACCAGTGCCGAGTAAGCGTGTGAGACGGTGATAGTGTTGAGCGGATGTCCCTGGAATCGATCCCACACACGTATCCGTTCGTCCAGCCCAAGCGATATGACGTAGCTGGGCGAACCGACGAGAGCAACGATCGAATCATCGTGTGCTTGAATTTTGTACATACATGCCCCTACAAAAAAAATATTACAGTAAAGTGTTATTGAAATAAAAGTAACTAAACTTTTAAGGGCATTTAAGCTTTACAGGGTTTCTCTGTTTTTATTTGACGGAATCGGAACACTCTCTAGTCCTTGTTCAAATAGAACTAGACTTGGTTGAAGTTGATCTGTAATCGCTTGCGTCTTGAGTCTGATACTGTTCGAGCCTTCTGGACTGGCAGATACGCGGTACAGGAAACTTGTGAAAGCTTCAGAAAGCTTAAAAAGGCGATGGCGCGAATAATTTCAGAACTATTTTGCGGTCCAGTCTTGTTCTATTTGCACAGGTGCCAGGAATTGCTCCGTCAGGTAAAATTAGAAACTATGTAAAAAAGAGGAATCATACCGGTCGTCAGGTCCCACACGCAAAGCAATCCATCCTGCGAACCAGAAGCGGCCATTCCCGATTGCCACTGGTCAATAAACAGGCAGGTAATGGGGCCACAGTGACCGTGCAGAGTGTACAGCATCAGGTGACTATCCGCACGGTACACTTTCAGTGTGTGATCTTGGCTCCCCGTCATCACGGTATTGCCGACCACCTCCAGACACGTAACGGGTTGTTGGTGGCCCTGCTGCTGGAACTCCAACAAACAGCGCAACTCCTCCGAGTCGGGATGAGATCCTGGACCACCGCCACTACCCGCACCCATTGCCGCTTGGAACGAACTGATGCTACCAGCCGAACCGGTCCGCATATGAGCTGGGTGTTGGAAAAAGAGATATTGAAAACTTCTAACCTTCCACGCTTAATTTACTCAAACTCTTACTTCTTCGGTACGCCGACGTGAAGCCCCAATCGATCTGTCTTCCCTGGGTGTACGTTTCCAGACGGAAAAAATCGATCCGACCACTCAACCGTGCCGCTATAACGCGATCACCCGTAAGCTTAATGTTGGTCACTCCATTGTTGTATGAATGTTCTGCATCGTGGATGCACTGGAAAGAGAAACATTCGGATTGATACTACCGTCTCCTTTTGTAACCTTTAACCTTACCTTAAAACTACCACTGCTACCTTCCCAGAACTCTAACCGCCCGTCCGCACATCCGATCACAATGAGATTGTCGAGAAAATCCAAACACCATATCGGTGACACATGATGCTGCTGTGCCGTCTGTCTTGGGCTCCCGGGCGGTTGGGGACATTCGTTGGACAGTGTCGTTGGACGCGCTATCCAGTGGCTGTTGGACGTTTGCTCCTCCTGTGGGACGCCACCATCTGTCCAGCCCGCTAGCGTCCCGTTCGGTGCAAAACGGTTCCGAAGGTCGGATCCACTGCTAGAAGTGAGTTGTGGGGATGGCGCCGGTGGACAGGAGGTGAAGAATCGTTCGTACTGTGCCTGAAAGTCGAACAGCTTCGAATCGGAGGCTTGTGAGCTCGCGGTCGAACTATCCAGGCTGGAGAAATTGAAGTGCAGTTTCTTTCTCAGCTTAAACGATGATCCTGTGGCCGTCCCGGGGGGAGAGCACGATAGGGGAGAGCTCGAACCAGCGGGGAATGCCTCCTGAAGTCCCGTAATCGAATCCCCGTGGTCGTTGCGGAGTATTACACCTGTCGTCCCGCACGATGTGGAGGGCGAAGGGAGCGATTGCGGTGAGGACGAACTACCTCGGGTCTGCTGAAGCTCGAAATAGCTCAACCGATCGATTTCGGCCATCAGCTCTCCGTTGCTTACGTCCCAAATTTTAACCTGCCCCTGCAGACACGAGCTGGCAATCATAGTGCCATCCGTGACGAGACACTCGATCCGATGCACGTGTCCGTTCACCTGTATCGGAACACCCTCCAGCAGGCACTGTTCCGGCTTTGGTTCCGTTTCGCTATCGCTCTCCTGCCAACTTGCCCGCCATTCGGCGTAATTCCGCGTGCAGATACACCGGTACAGCACTATCATCGTGTACGTCACCACGAACGTACTGACGATGAGCAGCATACAGGTGAGCAGTATCTCCATCGGTGTCTTCGGATAAAACGGTGCATTTCCAATCGGCACATGTGTCCCGTCGCCCGTATCGGCATCACTGAAATCCAACGGATCCAACGCCACCGCTAGCGCTTTCCACTGGAAGTGGTGGGGTGCTTTTTCGTCCGCATTCCTCAGCTGTATCGCCGTCGCCGGGCTGACCGCGTGCGATAGCTTAATGGCGGGCAGCACGGTCACGTACCGTCCACTGAGCGACACATTGTACTGCTTCAATATCGAGGACCAGTGAAAGTTCGACAGCTGGTACACCGTCTCGTAATCGGGATGCTTCAACCGTTGCAACTGCTCGGACGCGTTCAGCGCACGAAGTTCGCCACCTTTTTCGTTTGCCCCGCTAACACCATCACCCCCAAGCATGCCCGCATCCGGAAGCTTATGCTGACCGCCCATACGGTCCATTTCGTGCAAACGTGCTGCGGACGATTCCGTACTAGCGTCACCCAGCTCGTGTACCCCCATGCCAACATCAAAGCGGGACGGCCCGTCCATGGATGATAAATCGTGTCCGGTCAGGTTTTTGTCGATCACAAACAGTTCCTCTATCAGTCCCGCGTTGTAGATGATGTTCGAGATCCACAGCACCATCCAAATCATAAAACCACGCTGAAAAAAGCGTGTCCTTGCCCAGAAGTTTACGATCCGGAGGCGTTTCGGTATTTTCACGTCTTTGCCCGTTCCGGTACCACTTTTCGGATGGCTCGAGGATTGCTCCAACCCGGTTAGCTTCGGGTGTGAACGGGATCGGTTAATGGAACCACCGCCATTACGTGTCTCGCGCGGTGACACGGCCGATGGTCCAGCAGTGCCCGGTCCACGCCGTAAATCACTGTTAAAGTACAGCATCTTCGGTAATCGCCTCACCTCGGCACTGTACTCCACACGCTTTATGTCCAACGCAAGCACCGTAGCGAAGAACAGCATCTGGAGCAAAAAGTCCGACACGAGTCCCACCATCGCAAAGATGCAAAACTCCTGTATTACGGGCACAAAGGTAGCGAGCCCACCGGTCAGGATGGTAATTTCCGTCAGCAGATTCTTCGTGATTGACCAACCCTCCCGGCTTAGCCCTTGCGCAACGC
The DNA here is from genome assembly GCA_000349025.1 of Anopheles minimus. Classification (NCBI taxonomy): domain Eukaryota; kingdom Metazoa; phylum Arthropoda; class Insecta; order Diptera; family Culicidae; genus Anopheles; species Anopheles minimus. The sequence goes on from KB663611.1 coordinate 229,519, forward strand.
GGATCTTCACATCCAGATTGTTGTCCGTCGTCAGGACGCTCTTCGTGATGACGAGCACATTCTCCAGCCCGACCAGTATGACCAGATAAGGGTAGACACCCTTCGATTGGAAGCTTATGGTAAGTCCGAAGAAAAAGCACAACCCCAACGACATCAGCAAACTGCCAAGGACGGTCAGTACGGCACAGGACGCTAGCATGATGCGCGACCGGATGGCTTCGATTTTACGCACGGAAAAGTACACGTAGATAAACAGCATACAGAACGCGATACACTGGGGCAGTACCTCCTTCCAGTTAAATTCCCCCGGATAGAAGATGTACATGATCGATTGCTGCGTGTGAACCGATTGTCCTTCGACTGCAGGTACATTCGTATCGGTGCTTTGGTCCTTTTGGTGGAGCGGATAAGCTCTTACGAGCTTTTCCTTCAACGACTCAATAAATGCTGGATTATTTTCCCGCAGAATTAGCGTCACCGCGTACTGGATGATGCGTGGCCGCACACGCATCGGATATCGCTTGACGCCGGTGTCACGCAGCGGAATTCCAAATAACATTTCCGCGGTTGATACTTTGGACTTTTGGAGATTCTGTAAGAAAGAAACACAAATATCTGACTGAAATCTACTGCGTAGGCAATCTACCCCATATACTTACATGATTGACATACACCGTGTTTAGCAAATTGCTATCCTTGTTAAAATTCTGTATATTTTGCTGCCACAGATTGGCCGGCGATAGTAGCAAACAATTATACTCGGGAAACAACGTCTGTTGGGATGATCGTTTCACATTTTCCACATGTAAACATAGATGACTAAGCATCGTTTTGCTGTTGCGGGGAAAAAACAGAAAAATCCAGGTTTAATTAGGTGAACTTTGTAGCGTTACGCAACACAGGGACGCAACCCACCTCTGATCCTCATGGTTGCGTATAATCTCCACCAGCTTGAACACCTCATACAGCGGGCCACGGAACGCATCGGTAAGCAGCAGATCGTCTTCCCACGGTACGACGCTGGTTCGCATGATGATCTGCTGCACGTACAGTAGCGGATCTATTCGCGCCCAGGGAAACGGTGTTTCCACGCTGATGTTGTAGATGTTAAACATGTTGCCGCCGGAGAAGCTGAACGGATTGTAGAATTCGCTCGACAGGTTCGCATTGGACAGGTGCAGATTCTCGCTGATACTTTCCGTGTACGGGAATATCACTTTCGTTGGAATCGTCCCCGGGAGGGGAATGTTTAGCAGTGGATAGCTGGGGAGAGAAAAAATAGAGAGAAAAACCGTGAAAGATCTAACCTCAGTAACACTGGTTCTAACTGTAGCTAGTGCAAGTAATATTCTATAAGATTATTAAGAAGAAATCAAAATACAGTTTGTTGCCGTCATGGAATTCTACAAGTTCTACAAATACATGGAAGATTACCCCGAATCACAAAGATATTTTTTATACAGATTTAAAATTTTGAGGATATCCTTAGGTTATTTGCAATTGGATAGTGGATACAAAGTTCCGAATTGTCATGAGTATAAGAGACTCTCGTGTATAAAAGTTTTTTTTGTATCATGTATTCGAGTAATAAAGATCATTACTTTAATCACTAAATTACTCTTTGTAATCACAAGCCAGATCTTCATCATCACTAGACAATCCTAGACATTCTGCTCAAAATTAGCATCGGAATCTCGATTGCCATGCTTCTCCTTTCTTCCTGGCGTAACAATTGATTTGAACGTAGTTGGATAGTCAGTCCTCACTACGAGGAAACGGTCCGGATAGGATTTGAGCCTCGGTCCTGTCGTTTGAAAACCGAAGCCGCTATCGCCTCGGCCACCTAATCGCCATCTTATTATAATGCTCTTTCGCGAATTGAGTGACTACAAGCTCAAAATTTGTTAAGTAAGGAGCACGTTTCTTATTTTCAAACATTTTGCACAATATAATTACCCAATCCCTTTCCAATAAGTTCCAGAGTGACTACCCGAATCAGGATTTCAAATTCCCTCTTCATTTCACATTATCCAGGTTCATTTCACTTTAATTCCTGATGGGTAAAACAGGTTTTCGAATCATATTATGAAACTTCTGAATCACTTGGTGGAGTGTTGCAAATGCATAGTGGAACATTGCAATCATATAGTGTAAAATTGCGCAAACAGAGTGGGCATTTACAACTCGGTTCCGAAGCTGTCAAAACGCCTCCACAAAGCCGGCTTACTCCTGTGTATAAGAGATGTTCTATTTTTCACGCAAAAAGTTAGCAAAATAGCTCGGGAAATACATTAGTTATACACCGGAAAATACATTAGTTTTCATGGTAATACGCTATAAAACTATGTACATCAAACACTACTCTGGTAAGGCTATGAATGTCGACTAGTAAACAATCAGAGTTTGGTATACTAGCAACTGGCTACTTCCATCTATCCATCTGTTATGGATACATGGAGAAGATCTGATTGATTTAAAGACATAATTCTTCTCGTGATGGAATCAGCAAACTCATGGAATTTCAAAACGGTACGTTGGATAGACTCATCTCAAGATCTTTACCATCATACAGGGTCAATCAATCAATCAATCAAATAATGGAACTTTTGAATCACCCAGTGGAATATTGTAACTGGATCGTGGATCGTTGTAAACCCGTTGTGGAACTGTATATTCATATTGTAGGAAATTGCATACAGTCAGGGCAAATTTGCAACTCAACTGTGGAATTGGGCAGCCAACTGAAGCAATCTGTCGATCGTTTGGTTCAGCCTGGTTGATGGCTTAGTTTTTCTTAAAATGTAACTGACATGCACCAATAATTTCTAAATCTTTTCTCTAATTTCTCGTTATAAAAACCTTAAAAATAATCCTTTATTCAAGTTATTCTCCATGCAAGAGAACACACTGGAAGCATCTTTTCTTTAGAATCATCTTGCGAAGAAGAATCTATGTTGTAGTAGCAAACGCAAGAGACCTTGGCCTGCCATTTCTGGATTCCGTGACGCGAATTCATCTGCAGCAGGATAATCAGTCCTGCGTTTTATTTGGTCCGGGTCCTATCGCATGTGAAACAAACTTGGCACGAAAACTCAAATAATTTCAAACCTTATTTTAGATAGAAACCATGCAAGAACTGTTGTTACTGGAACACTTGTTGTGGAGGGATATGCAGTAAGAAAATGATTTTTGAAGGTCTTTTTTAATTTCACAACAATACTAGCGACGAATAAAACAAACCTCTTCAAATTTATCTCAATCCAATGGTGCACACTATGGATATAGACGTCACGTAAAACCAAAGTAATGTTGGTTCTAACAAAGGCCTCATTCAGATAAGTGACTTAATAACCGTCCAGAACTCCTCCTCGATCAACATTCTGGTAATAGATAGCTAAATATCTCCCTTAATATAATCTCTAGATAGTTTCAGAAATCTCCCTAAAATACCTCTTGATCGAAAGATCATCCCTTGAGCTATACATAATATTTATAGTACCAATATTCAAAATCAATTCACTACGCATTTAAACGAACAATGAAATCGATAAATTCTCCTGAAATTGACTGAACCATTAGGAATGTCCAAACGTATTGTAGCACTTCTGGATATAGCTCCTAGCGGGCAATTATCAATGAAGTGTAAATTTAAGGCGCGAACTATGAGTTTTGTAAACGTAGCAGCACAAATACAGCAACTTAATTATATGCATTGCTCCGTCCGTTTGTTATCGTATAATTACATACATAAAGGTGACGTCATTTTAAGAGGCGATTTTATTTTGTAAAGTACATGAACTTAAGATAAAAAGCACCGTTTCGTCACACCACAAATTGCACACCAATGATGATTCGCCGTGCAAATGATAAACTTTATCGCTGTCAGCCGATCGGCTTTAGCAGTCAGTTCCAACTTTGCCACTGCTGGTCACGGTCATGGTCATATGGAAAGAGGCATAGCAACACTCATATTAAGCTACCGTTATGGATGAATATTTCCGCAAGCAATACTTCTTCCGTACAATAACACTCTCAGTTTCAAGGGCAATACACCCAGTCTAATCATTTTGGTGAATGAAAATAAAAAAGGAAAACCCGCTCAAGAAGAAAGGTCACTGTGGAGATATTCCGTGCCAACAGGCACCCTCTGTCTTATCTGTCTTTGATTTGGATTGTATAAAGTCTGTGTAGCCACATTGCTAGCCGGAGTGTCGGAGTTGTTTACTTGTATTTAATCTTCAAGTGTCGGGTCTATGTTATGAACAAAACGGCTCAAGTCCCGGCCTGTAAGGTGGGCCCGTTACGATTCACACACGTGCGCAGGGACTTTGGGTAAACAGATCAATCCTTCGGTAGAGGCACAAGCGAAGGCACAACCAACATATCAACATACACTTAAGAATCAAAGATTATCAATGAATAAGTTTAAATAACCGGTTTGGGTGAGATTCTTTTATGGAGCGGGAAAGAAAGAGAACGCACTCAAAGCGTAGAATTTCTACTAATTTATTCCACTTATTGCATGCGAATGGCGACCCGCGTTTTTTGTACCATCTTCCAACATTTTCCAGACACTGTCAATACCTATCGGCAACCGGAACTTGATGGATATTCAATAAATTTCCTTCGTATTTTCCGATAGGGACGGTTTCCAAGTTTGGTAAACCACTATCACTGTCTACAGGTTCGTATTACGAACTTCCCCATTCGGGTACGAGATTGGCATGTGCTGCACGTCACATGTACCTTTGCAAAAGGGCAGCTTCAAGACAAAAATTTGCATCCTACGAATGTCAGCCCGTTTGGTGGGTACGATCACTTATTATTGATTGATGGTTATCAACACACCGCAAGATGAGTGCGGTGGGACTTCAGACTTGGGGTGAACTAGTGGAAACACGATAGAAACAAAACCAAAACAATATTGATACCGGTAGCGAGCCCTCCGACGTGCTACGTACTGATAAGTAACGATCCAGGCTGGAGGTTTGGCCGAATATAATACGTTTTATGAAACAAAATTGAATGTTAGGGATATTGAAATTAATTTTAAATAATATGAGCACTTTTGAGATGCACTTTTGTGTTTTTTATTAACTTTTATCCAGAACCAATGACGGCACGTAGCAAACCACAGAATTTTTTGGATGTACGATAAAAGGGTGAAAAGGTAAAATAGAGTTCCCATTCATTCGTTAATTTCGTGAGTGTTCGTCTTTTATTCAATTAATAATTAATATCATGTTATTATTTGATGTTTTAAAAAAAATCTAAAAGTTTTCTAGACATTATATAGAACTAGAAAAGTGATCCAAACATTTTTTGGAAAACTTGATCTTTCACTAAAAAATGATAATTTTTCAGAGATTGTTGTTTCTCGACTTGTTCTTAATAAACCGGGTTAGTCTGACGGTAGAGGGGTGTCACTTAGTTTGTACGATTTTCTCTATTCCAATGCTCCAGACTAGTGATGGGTAAATTCGACAAAAAAGCGGAATCGCTTCCGAATGACTCCTCCATTTTTGGAAGCGATTCCGGAAGGTAGGTGCAAT